>VZTZ01048678.1:20364-44213 GCA_013400955.1 Drymodes brunneopygia | reverse complement strand
CCAGCACAGCCTCACCATTGATGTCACTTCTTGAGATTCCTTCCAACAGAGCATTTTCTGTAATAGATATTTGTTGCAGTGCTGGCAACAGAAGAAACACTCAGGCTCCAGAGCAGCAGTTGAATCTCCAGGCAGGACCACCCAAAAGCACCTGCCCTTCTTTATTTTTTTATTTATATATCTTTCTAAAGACAATCATGGATTGGTCAAAGAGGTTACCACCTCTGTAAGTTCACAGGATAAAGACATAGTCAATCATCTTTCTCCACCCCAGGGGAAAGGAATGAAAAACAATCTAAAAGTTCCAAACAATCTTGGCCAGTTAGGAAAACAAGGACTGTGTTTCTAGAAAATACAGAAAAACTTGTACTACAAAATCACAAACATGGAACACTGCAAAAAGCAGAGTCAGATCTTGCCAATCTTTACTTCAAGGGAAAACACAGGCAGAAAAGGCTCCAATGTGGAAGCACAGACAGTGTATTACAACCAATAAGAGGGGCAATAATCTGACTTTAGCACTCATGGGCAAAAACCTCCCTGAGATCCAAAACCCATCCTTCCACAGCCCATCAGCATCTCTTTGAAGCCAACGTTTATGTTGTATCAGCAATTCTCTCTTTCAGTATTCTGGAATCTCAGGAGTATTCTGCTTTCTTCCTCAGCCAAACCTCCTGGAGCCCACAGTGTGCATAATCACATTTTCAATGCCTTGCTAATCTACAAAAAGCAGATTTGTTTTGGCAAAGTGCACGGTTGAAAGAGATTCTCCATCTTTCCCCACGTCCCTGTCGAGTGTCACTCACACGTTCACAACACACCAGGGAAACACTGAACCAGCTTTTTCTTGGAGGAACTGCTACAAGTTTATCATCCATTCCCAGGTGCCTGCACACATTTTGACTTCCTTGTGTGGCTCACCCTCCTTTTTCTGCTGTTGTTGCTCTGTGCATTCACTCCAGGCAGGATGCTGTAAAGCTGACATGGAGATGATGAGCTGCAGGGCTCCAGGGTCTTTTCTGTGAGCAAAGAGCATGCCTGGGGCAACTTATGGCTAATTTCAGTCTGTCCTGATCCATCTCAGCTGACAGCAAGAAAAGGAAGAAAAAAAAAAAAAAATCATTAAAATATATGAAAGCCCTAGACACCAGTTCCATCGTGCAGCAGATAAATGGGTTCTTTGTGGCATTTCCAAAAAATTTAGAGCTCTGTACTGCTTGTGGGGCAGGGCTGGGAAAGGGACCTTGAGAGATTCACAGCTGTTGATGGCAAGTTCCTGCATCCTAAGCATCTACCTGGGCACAGTCTAATCAAAAATTCAGGAAAAGTGATGAGGAAAAGTTTTGATTCAGGAGACAGGAAAAAAAAATAAGGTGGAAGAAACTGTTATTTTAGACCTGACTAATGAAGCATTTGAGAATATAAATGTGTGAAGGTGTTTTGAACGAGATCATGAGAGACAGTGCCAATGATTCTGCAGAAAATAAGAAGTGAGAAAAGCTGAACAGCTCTGGGTCAAACTCACAGGTGCATCAGATGAAGAGCAATGCTAACAAACACAGGAGAAAAAACATCAGCATGCAATGCCAGAATTGGGGGTTTTGCAGTGCAAAGTGGATTTGTGGAAAGACACAAATAGCAATAAAAAAACATAATAAAGTAGACCTAGACAAACCAGCCTGGGGTTTCTCCAATAAGACAAATTGCAAACTCCCAAAACACTTTCAGTACCTGTTTTGCTTAATCTTCAAAGAAGACTAAGAGATCAGATATTGAGCACAGCTGGTGATAAGAGAAAACAGAATAAGGAAAAGAGTTTAAAATGAAACCAGCAAAACCCCAACACAACACAAAATTCCAACGTGCACAAAGATAAGGGAATCTTGCTGGAAAATAAATCTAGTTATTCTATTCCCCTTGATCCTGCAGCTGAAAAAACACACAGAAGAGAAAGGAACAGAAGAAAACTCACATGGCAGGGGCCTGATGAATGCTCAGGCTTTCATCCACTACCAACTCAACAGCAGAATTGTAACTCAGGTTTTTGCTCACTGCTGTTTGTGATGAGTTTTACAGGCAAGCAGATGTAACCCAGGCTTCTCTCTACTACAGAATTCTACATTTTCACATCCTTTTGTTGCCATGTACACACTGCTCTATCCTATTCTACCTCCTGACCAGTCAAGCATGTCTTACACTCTCATTTGGTTTGTAATTCTCTCCTTTCCAGCTGTTTGCATAAAGAACGGTCTTTCACTTTGTATAAAGGACAAACAGAGCCAGTACTCACAGAAATTTATTTTTAGGGAAAAAAGTGCTGAAGTTACCACCACTTTTGTGCTTCCTTGTCTTTGAGGTTCTCTGAGGAATTTATGAAGCTCATTCATAGAGCATCTCCCTGGTGCTGCAAGCTCTGCCATTACACACATGGAAAAAAGAAGAAAAGAAAGGAAAAGGGAAGAGAAGGGAAGGTTTGGGAGGGAAAGGAAAGGGAAAGGGGAAGGGGAAGGGGAAGGAGAAGGNTCCTCTCTCCCACTGGCAAACAACAAAGCATCGGACTGTGCTCAAAAATCCTCAAACTAAAAGCAAAGTAACAGATTCAAAACCACAAATATGTCATATGTCAAATCAAAAAGCTGCAGTATAACTTGGCTGAGAGCTTTTTTTTTTTTGACTATCATCAAAGTTCTTCAGGTCTGTGCCCTTTGTGATTCATCAACAAACACGTGAGTTATATTTGCAGCTGCTCATCAACCTTAATCTGAGGGAGGTAAAGGACCTACTTCACCTGCCACAATGCCAATTTATTACAAAATTGGCTATTTTATCCCTAATTTATCATAGGAGAGCACAGGATCCCTGCAGCAGAGTCTCCCAATGGCTCCCAGCTGCTGGGTGTAAGCACTTAGCTTTAACATCACTGAAAATCATTGTCTTCAAGCACCAGGCTGCTGATCTTCCAAGGCAGCAGGATGCTGGCAAGGCCTCAGCACTCACAACATCTGCAGCACTCCAGGAATCTTTGGTGCTGCCAGCCTTCTTTCACTCTTCCCCTCATCCCTTTTGGAAAAGATTTTGAAGCTGACAATAACCGTGCACATGCATGTTTGCTTGACATAAAGCATTTCCTGAAATCTCTTAGTAAAACAAATATAAACCAACAGTAGGTCATTCAAGTCTGACAAGATCTCATTCAGTTTAAAAAGTCAAGGTCTTAAAACTGATTCTGAAAATGCAAGACTTGAAAATTGATCTTCCATTATGGAAGTTGCATCAAAAAATTGTGTTTTTATATTAATTCTAATCTGGATTTTCTGCTTTCAATCTACTATGAGAACAGCAGCCTTCCAACCTAAATTCTGCTATTTAAAGGTAGGATATCTCATTAAATTCACAGTTAGTCCTTTGTAATACTGATAAACTTAGTTTTTGCAACAGAGAAAAACTTTTATAAATATCCTTCATCACCAAAAGGGCTAAATATTTTAAAAATTCTACCTTCCAAATGGTTGGAGAAACACACTTGGGCAGTTGCCTAGAAACATCCCTTCTTAAGAAGTTTTTGAATGGATGAGTGAAAATGTGCTTGGACTGAATTTAATCCATCTGAAAAGTCACGTGTAGAGTTTTTTTGATAAGCTCATGGTAAGAAAGGCTTCACCACACCCATCCCTGCTGGCTCCCTTGGGTGGCAGCCAGGCTTTCCAAGAGGAGATGAGATTTTTTCAAGAGAGCACGGCACACAAAGTACTCCCTGTGCTCCTCCTAAGCAGAGGAGCTCCTCAGAAAAATCCAGCCCAAAGGGAAAGGTGAGGGCAGAGCTTGAGCCTTTCTCCTTATGAGTCACTCTGTTGGACATGAAACACTCAGGCAACTCAGGAGCTCAGCCACCAAGGCTGGGCAGAGAGCAAAAAGAGCCCCAGCCTCTCTTTATTCTTATATTGATACCTTTTTACAGACAGTTACGGATTGGACAAGGAGGTTGCCACCTCTGAAATTCCATAGGTGAGAAACACAGCCCATCACATTCTCCAGTCCAGAAAGAAGAATGAAAAACAACATCCAAAGTACAAAACAATCCTTGGCCGGTTATAGAAACATGGATTGTTTACACAAAATCTGTGAGAGCCTTTGCTGCCAACTCTAAACACAGCACTCTAGAAAAATCAGGGCAACACTTACACTCTGAAAATGTGATGTAATTGCACGGGGAAAGGCTGCACACAAACATTGCTAGTGCTAGTAGTGGATAACACAGCTTTCTGTAAAAGAATAGCCAGCTCTGAGAGTGAAAATGTGTGTGTGTGTATTGAGTTGCTCGTGAAAATACATTCTTTCAACAGGCTTCCTAATCAAAATTTTAATTGTGATTTCTCCTGCTTAGGTATAAACTCGATTTATCTACCCAAGCAAACACAGCATAGAAATTAACAGCTGTGTATTTCTAGGCTAGAGGTGCCCAGCAGAAGGTTTGAAGTCCAGAAAACAGAATAAAGAACTGAATTCAGTAATCCACACACAACTGCCTGAAGGCTGGGAAGAGGAGCAGGTAGGATCTAAGGATCACCATAGGAAGGCCTGTAAACCTAGAATTGTTTTTGGATTAGATCTCTATTTTGGACAAAAATTACTTGACTGGCTACCTAGAGAATGAGGCTGGCATCACCTAGCTTGGTTTATTACATGGAATAAGGCTCAGCCTATGAACAGGGATCAGAACAGCAAGGGCTAAGGACCTAAGAGGATCCTTGATTCTAGTGATGATAAATGAGAAAAAATCTCTCTTTATATGGGAAATCAGAGCGTGTTTAACCTGGGCTCATTGCTGGAGCTGGATATTTTACAGAGAATTTGGTATTCCAAAATGTAACTCAAATTCCTCAGTTTTACCCTGGGTAAGAGATACCTCGTTCTTCCATCTGATACATTTATGGTGTAAGCACAAGTTAATGATCCATTATTTATACAGGAAGTGTGAGTTGTCACTCTGATTTTTGCAGTGTTCTATGTTTTTACTTCTGTAGTAGAAGTTCCCATGCATTTTCTACAAACACAGTCCTTGTTTTTGTAACCAACCAAGATTGTTTGGAACTTCTGGATTGTTTTTCATTCCTTTCCCCTGGGGCGGAGAAAGATGATTGACCATGTCTTTATCCTGTGAAATTATAGAGGTGGGAACCTCATTGACCAATCCATGATTGTCTTAAGAGAAATATAAATATGAGAGAATAAAGAAAGGCAGGCCTTTTTCTGGTCCTGCCTGGTAGTTCCTGACCTGCTGCTCTGAAGTCTGCGTGTTTCTTTCGTGTCCAGCAGTACAACAGTGAGTCACATGGCCAGGGATACATTAAGGGATGAGGGGAAAAAAAAATCTTCAGGACTAGATCTTAAAAGAGTTTCTAGCATGGGAAGACAAGTAACAGCCCAACAGCCATGGCTGAGACTGCAGTCAGGGATGGTTCAGGAAAGGAGAAGCCATGAAACTGAAGTGGGCATTAAATCATAAGAGCCAAGCAAGACCACGGGCAAAAGGATGATAACAATATGTAAATAAGGTAGAAGCCATACCTGAAATATGACTTGTACCTGCTCCATTTTAGCCCTGTAGGTCTTGAAAAAACCCAGCAGGCACTTGAGCCTCTCCCAAATCCTGCAGGATGGACCATGCCTCCCTGTCCTGTCCGTAGCCCTCGCTTCATCCCTCCAATGTCCATCCCTACTCCCAGCTCAGCAGATGCTCCCAAAATGAGGGTCAGGGGAAGCAGGGCTAAAGGAGCTGTCACTCCACTTCAGGCAAGAACCAACCAGCCCCGCAACTCCAGGGGGATGCAGCTGTGAGGAGAGCAGAGGAGCAGGAGTGATGTGAGAGCTGCAGGCTGAGAGGTGACCTGGGGACTGTGGGCAGAGGTGTGAACACACTGCTGCTGGCAGCAGGGTACAGCAAACCCCACTGCAGGGCTGCAGGCTGGAATTCAGGTTAAGAACAGAGCTTGGGAAAGGAGAGCATATGCAGCTGAGTGATAGACCTTGACGTGCTCACAGGGCTGAAATAAGAGCTTGAAGGAACAGGGAGAAATGTAATGTCACTCCTAAAGCTGGTGTGAGACTCGTGGGTGCAGCTTGGGCTGTGGCTGGACAGGAAAAGAGAAACTCCAGAGGTGAAAGCAGCCTTGGATTGTCAAAGATGGGAAAGTTTTGGGAAATTAAGACACATCAGTGATACCACAGAGGAGCTACTACTCCTGCAATAGCTGGTACAGAGCTTCTGGCAGCAACCCAGAGGAGAGGTTAGGCTGGTTTAAAGTTAGGACTGCAGAACTGGAAAGCTGAAATTGATGGTGATTGTTTAAAACCTCACACGGAAAAAAATGAAGGCTGGAGGGAGGAGAGGGGATAAATCTATCACTCTGTTTAAGACAGATACCAGTTTATGGCAGCAAAAAGGCTGGATTTAGACATAAGAGCCCCCAGAAGGCTGCTATTACTCCTTGTGAGCTGAGCACAGCTCACTCAGTTAGCATTTGTCCAACAGCAGAGGCTCTGCCTTCACAGAAAATCAGGTACAATGGGAAAGTGTCACACTGTTGGACACAAAAGAAACACACAGACTTCTCAGCAGCAGGTCAGGACCACCCAGGCAGGATCAGAAAAAGGGGCTGCCTTTCTTTATTCTCTCATTTTTATATCTTTCTAAAGACAATCATGGATTGGTCAAAGAGGTTACCACCTCTACAATTTCATAGGTTAAAGACAGTCTATTATCTTTCTCCACCCCAGGGGAAAGGAATGAAAAACAATCTAAAAGTTCAAAACAATCTAGGCTGGTTACAAAAACAAGGACTGTGTTTATAGAAAATGCATGGGAACTTCTACTACAGAAGTAAAAACATGGAACACTGCAAAAATCAGGGCGACAGGAAAGGTCTAAAGGCCTGGCAGAGACTTCTGCCACAGAAGATTAAACTTCAGACTCAAGAATGCTCCACACCAACATCACACAAAATCAGTGCGTCCTAAAAGAGCAAGTAGGCATCAGCAGTCTTCATCAAAGTGCTCTTCTTTTCACCAGCTAAAATACATTGTAAGTAGTACAGATGGTAGAAAAAGCATTGGCTTCAGATTTCAAGTGCTACCTCTCTGGAATTTTTAAGCATCTCTTGAAAGGCAGACCTTTTGAGGCTGAAGTAGTTTCAGGCCTGGACTAAGAAGAAAGGAACTTCTGACCTTGGAAGGGAAAACCCCTCCATTCTCTCATGCTACAGCTTTGAACAATTTTTATTTTAGGCAGAGGACACTCTTAAAGGATGTCTGGCACTAAGATCTGCAGGTGGTTATACAACACATGAGAGTTGCCTGTAATCTTAGGATTCTGTGAACTTGTGAAGATGAATTGATAATGCTTTTGTTCAGTTGGAGACTGAAGAGGAAGTTAGCTTCAGTTTGGCTAAAATTAGGCCAGTTATTGTTACATCTCTCATGATTTAGTAAGGTTAACAGCAAGAAAACTTACTGTGATAGCTGGCTGTCCTCTGAAAATGAAGACTTTTTTCGTGCTTCATAATGAGAAAGAAAAAATCATGGCATTTGTAGCACCTNACATTTTGACCCAATGCTATCACAACCACCTTCTCTTCCCCCAAGCCCCCAAGTACCAGTGCTCACCCTGGTTTATAATCCAGTCTACTGCAGTGTAGTTAAACCCATCCCACTGTTTTTAATTTCATAACAGTTCCTTTCATAGCTCCAATGCCCTCAGACCCACAGTGCCTCCTCTGCATTTCCCCGTGTTGCCCTGCACACTCTCTGTCCTTACTGACTTTATTCAGAGTTGATGCTCAGCATCTTTCAAAACACAACCTTATTTTATAGACACAGGCTCTAATCCTCCCTTAGGGCCTGTCTGGTTATTGCTGTTTGCTGTGGCTGAGCTGAGCAGGCAGTGCTCACACAGTCCCTGACGTGGCACCACTGGGGCTCTCCTGCAGCAGCAGCCAGAAGGGGTGACAATAACCAGAGGAGAAGCAGATTGTCACCCCCTCCATGCCACGACACAGAACATCTGCTGGATCTGCTGGGCTGTGCATTAATGGGAATTAGCCCTTCAGCAACTCCCAAAAGGGAACTGCAAGACCAACAATTTAACCATACCTCCAACTGTCTTTGCTGTGTCCAAAGCAGAGCTGCATTACCCCAAACAGCCCAGTCTCTTGAGTTCAGGCTGTCCTGAGTTTAGGAACCTCTCCCACTTCTGCAAATACAACCTTTTTCAAAACAGAGTGCTGTTTTTCCTCCCCTCCATTCATTAAGCTGTTTGCATCACCCTGGGAGATATCAGAGATGGCTTTGAGGGAATGAATTTCAGTGCTAAGGGCAGGATTGTGCAGATTTGAGATGGGAAAGCATGATTTTGGGAACNAGTTATTGTTACATCTCTCATGATTTAGTAAGGTTAACAGCAAGAAAACTTACTGTGATAGCTGGCTGTCCTCTGAAAATGAAGACTTTTTTCGTGCTTCATAATGAGAAAGAAAAAATCATGGCATTTGTAGCACCTTACATTTCAGAAAGAAAATTTCTGTGATTATTGGGGGGGGGAGTAGGAATTACAGAATTTCCTTAAAAAGAAGGCTGTCAGAACCCATCAGATTTCCACATACAGAAGCAGACACACAGATGACAATCCCATTCTGAGGTTTCACTCATTAATGTGACACCACATGAGGACATTATGATATTATGAGGTTTTGGTCCTTTCTCTTGGCATTTGCAGTTCTTGTGATGACCCAGCTGTTAGTGTGAAAACACATAATCACAGAAGGATTCTATGAAGGTGCTTTATTAAAGAGCTCTGGAACCCCGGGGTACAAACCCAAATCTGGAGTTCCANCACTTCTGCAAATACAACCTTTTTCAAAACAGAGTGCTGTTTTTCCTCCCCTCCATTCATTAAGCTGTTTGCATCACCCTGGGAGATATCAGAGATGGCTTTGAGGGAATGAATTTCAGTGCTAAGGGCAGGATTGTGCAGATTTGAGATGGGAAAGCATGATTTTGGGAACAAGAACTGTTGCACAGCTGGCAACAGAAGAAACACGCAGGTTTTAGAGCAGCAGTTGAATCTCCAGGCTGCACCAACTAAAAAGGCCAGTCCTTCTTTATTCTTTTATTTTTATATGTTACCAAAGACAATCAAGGATTGGTGAGAGGGGTTAACACCTCTGAAAGTTTACAGGACAAAGACATGGTCAATCATCTTTCTCCACCCCAGGGGAAAAGAATGAAAAACAATTCCACAAGTGCAAAACAATCCCAGACAGTTAAAAAAAAACAAACACCATGTTTACAGAAAAAGCATGAAAAACTACTGCTACAAAATTACAATCATGAAACCCTGCAAAAGCAGGGTGACAAAGAACTACATTGCATAGTCTTGAAATCAAATATTTTTTCTGGTAAGTCTGCAACATCATCTTGGCAGGGAGAAAAGAAGTCCACATGCTATTATTCCAAGAAAGTGAGATATATTGTCACTGTTAGGCTCACAACATTGCTGTGTAAGAGAAATAATTTATGGCTGTCCACAGTCAAGCATAAAATGCATGAGTAGAGTCTGGAAATCTTACAAAGTGCAATAAATGAAAAACAAAGTACTGAAAACCACCCATTTCCTACAGCTGTATAAAGGGATTATGAGCAATACAAAGAGTACTAGGAACTATAAAAGTAGGGTGAAAAAAGATATTTGAAGCTGTTTCATTTGCAACCCTGCACCCTTTACATTTTTTTTTTCCTATGGCAACAAATGTTATCACACTCCAGGGCTTCAGTTTAAAACAAAGAAACAAAAATTGCAAACTGCACAATATTTCTTTTGTTGCCTTGGATCTACAAGGTACATCAGAAAGCCACAAATTCCACAAGGAAATTATTGTGTAACATGGAGAGCTGAGAGGAACCACAGGCACAATGCTCACTGAAATGAATCCTCACCTGTATTTGCTAGAATAAAGCAAGGTGCATTGAAAGAGGCCCCCCTGTTATGTTTTATTTCTTCCCCTGACAAAAATAATGAAGGTGATCTTCTCCACACTTACAGAATTACAAGGAATTGCTCTGGCTAGTGTCTTAGAATATTTAATCCCTTTACATCAGCAAAGGGATTCACTGGCACAGAAAGCTTGCAGCAGAGTGAATGCTGTAATCTTATTCTTTAAAAACACGGCTGGCACAGAAATTGTCCATTTTACTCAGGAGGATGCAATTACATTTCAGCTTTCATGTAAAGCTGCTTCGTGAAATTGAAAAGCCTGCGCACGAACAGAAACAGAACAGCAGGGAAAAAACAAAGGTTGTGGCTGGCTATGGATCATTTCTCCTTCTCCACATGGTTTGGGGGAGAAAGAGCTGGCTGCTCTGAGGGAGGACAATCTGCAGCAAGCAGGCACCAGCCCTGCTGACCCAATGGCAACAAGGAGTGCAGGACTGAAGAGTTCAGGTGTCACCCTGGTTTTACAGGGCCCCATAAGTTGTAACATTGTAGTTGTAGTTTCCCATGCTTGTTCTATAAACACGGTCCTTGTTTTCCTTAACCAGCCGGGATTGTTTCGCACTTGTAAAATTATTTTTCATTCCTTTCCCTGGGGTGGAGAAAGATGATTGACCATGTCTTTGTCCTGTAAACCTTCAGGGCTGTTGACCCTTTTCACCAATCCTTGATTGTCTTTGGTAACATATAAAAATAGGAAAATAAAGAAGGGCAGGACCCTTTTGGTCGGTGCTGCCTGGAGATTCAACTGCTGCTCTGAGACCCACGTGTTTCTTCTGTTGCCAGCTGTGCAACACTCAGGCTCCTGGGGAAAGCAGATAATCCAACCCCTCGTGTCTGTGAATAAAGACTCCATGAGCTACACTGTCGTTCTGGTTTTACAGGGCCCCATAAGTTGTAACATTGTAGTTGTAGTTTCCCATGCTTGTTCTATAAACACGGTCCTTGTTTTCCTTAACCGGCCGGGATTGTTTTGCACTTGTAAAATTATTTTTCATTCCTTTCCCTGGGGTGGAGATAAATGATTGACCATGTCTTTGTCCTGTAAACCTTCAGGGGTGTTGACCCTTTTCACCAATCCTTGATTGTCTTTAGAAACATATAAAAATAGGTAAATAAAGAAGGGCAGGACCCTTTTGGTCGGTGCTGCCTGGAGATTCAACTGCTGCTCTGAGACCCACGTGTTTCTTCTGTTGCCAGCTGTGCAACACTCAGGCTCCTGGGGAAAGCAGATAATCCAACCCCTGCTGTCTGTGAGTAAAGACTCTATGAACTACACAAGAGGAAAAAAAAAACAACCACTGAAAAAAAAAACCCAAAAGATACAGAGAAAAGGGGAGTCATTTTAGGTCTCAAGGGAGGAGGAATAATCTTGCTAGTCAACTCTAATCCAGATGCTGGGACTGAACAAGAGGAGTCCCTCTCACCGCTGGCTCTGCCAAAGCCTTCGAGAGACAGCAGCACAAATTGCCAGGAACACTTTGACTGAACAGCTTTCTGTGAGGAAATGCCAGTGTGCTCATTTGGTTTGGGAATGTGAGTAAGAAAAATAAACTTTCTGAGAGAGTGAAGGAGAAAAGAATTTAAAAGGTGAGTCTTTGTTTGTTGTACTGCTGGACATGGAAGAAACACACAGAGTTTAGAGCAGCAGTTTGAACCATCAGGCAGGACCACCAAAAGGGGCCTGCCCTTCTTTATTCTTTTATTTACATCTCTTTATTAAGAAAATTGTGGATCAGTGAAAGAGGTTCCCACCTCTATAAGTTCACAGGATAAAGACATGGTCAATCATCTTTCTCCACCCCAGGGGAAAGGAATGAAAAACAATCGAAAAGTTCCAAACAATCTTGGCCAGTTAGGAAAACAAGGACTGTGTTTATAGAAAATGCATGGGAACTTCTACTACAGAAGTAAAAACATGGAACCCTGCAAAAAGCAGGGTGACATTTGCTCCTTCCCCCCAGCTGGATACAGCAATGGGAGGAAGCTCATGTAGAAGGAGGTAACAGGTATTTGCTTCAGGGTGCTCTCATCCCAAGATGACAGAGTCTTTGGTTAAATGAAGACAGTCCCATTTTAACCAGGAAAACCAAAAAAACTCCAAAACTCTCTTAAAAAAACATATTTTCTGCCCATGCTAAGACAGAAGCTACCATGAAACTCCTCCAGATTTCCAGTAATCGGGAGGACATTTCTTGTTCATCCCTGGTTGCATGATAATGAACAAAAGGAAAGTTTAAATTCAGATGTAAACCATAAATAAAACTTTCAGGTCAGAAACTCTCAGCTTAAGAAATTACCCTCTGATGATGTAAGGCTGCAGTGAGCCAATTAACATTTCTTGATCAATGTTAGTTTCCTTGTGAAAAGCAGCAAATCAAGTCAGACGAGACTGTTTCTACATCCACACAAATATGGCTCATGTTGTGAGATAAAACAGCCTAAATCTTGGCTGTTAATTATCAAGGTCTTTACTGTGTAGTTGTAGACCCTTTGATCAAAGGTTAAAAAACTGTGAGAGACAGATGAGCATTTGGAAAAAAACACGGTGATCACATTTTATTATAATTTTTCCTTGTTTTCTGAGTACCGAGCTGTTGGACAGAACAAAAAGTTCAAAGATCTTTTTGATGAATATCTTAAAAATGTCTGGTTGCTATCGGTAACAAGATTAAATTTCTGTACCCTTGATATTTGGCATGTCTGCCAAGGAAGAGCAAAGTTATTTCCAAGAACGTCTTTGTTATGTAACACAGAGAAATTTCAGTCGCTGTTGGCAGTTCAGTGAGGAGAATTACCAATAAAAAAATCATATCACACACTCCTTAGCTTGCTTACATCTGTACTTTGATAAAATATACACTGGGAAGCAGACACACCTGTCTGGTTTAATAATTTTGTATTTTTGGAGTAGAGGTGGAAAAAGAGAAAGTGTGAGAAGTCAAGTCCACTGCGTGATTCAGAAGAAAGAACTGTAAAGTTTTCACCTCCCAATCCTTTGGTTCTGCAGGGCTGAAGTGAACCCACAATTTACAGTGGAAACCTCAGGTCCAGAGGACAAGAGGAGATCCACCTTGAACTAAAATCCCCAGTGTTGCCCTGATTTTTGCAGTGTTCTGTGTTTTAACTTCTGTAGTAGCAGTTCTCATGCATTTTCTATAAACACAGTCCTTGTTTTCGTAACCAGCCTAGATTGGTTTGAACTTCTAGATTATTTTCATTCCTTTCTCCTAAGGCAGAAAAAGATGATTGACCATGTCTTTATCCTGTGAAATTATAGAGGTGGTAACCTCTTTGACCAATCCACGATTGTCTTAAGAAAGATATAAAATGAGAAAATAAAGAAAGGCAGGGCCCTTTTTCTGGTCCTGACCTGCTGCTAAAAAATCTGAGTGTTTCTTTCATGTCCAACAAGGCAACACCCCAGACCCCACAGAGACAAACAAATCTCAGAACTGACTGCTGCAATCTATTGAAATACACAGGCACCCTCAGAGATCACTTTGCTTTCACCCTCCTTTGGGAGTAAAAGCTGTTCTACCATGTGGAGAAAGCCACCACAGCCTTTCCAAGGAATTTGGTAGGAGCTGCACTGGATATTGAATGACATGAGACAGGCTGCTTTTGAAATAATCAAGACAACCTTTTCTATTTTGTCTAAACTTAATATACATTCGACAGAAACTGCAAAGGTGTTCTTATTTACTCAAGGAAAATAATTTAAATCAAAATGATTTTTTTGCTAAATCAAACCACTTTTAAGAGAGCAATGTAAAATGCCTTTGCATGGTTTTCATTTGAGACAAAAATGCATTGCTCACTTAAATTCTATTCCTGTCTGGTTAGATTGCCTCCTGTAGCACAGAAAACTGCATTTGCTGTCCTATATGTTGTATTGATTTTATTTTGCCCCATTTTTCTATGTAATCATACTCAATTTCTATTTGAAGAAGCCAGAAAACCTGGCCAGAAAACCAACAATTTTTTTCCACAGTCATAACATCATTGTCTTTCTTTAGAAAAGCTTATGAAACTTATTTCTTTTAGCATTTTTGTCAGGCAATGCTTACAGATCATTGTTTTCTAACATTTTTTGTTGTTATTTTTCTTTCTTTTTTCTGGAGACTCTTCAACTCATCTCTATCTGAAATTGCAGTATCCAGAACTTGTGTTAGATGAAGCATCAGCAATTTCAAAACAGGATAATTATGTCCTTTGTCTTTCAAGCAATATTCCTCACCACAAGCTGCAGAGTCACATTTGTCTCTTTTTGCAACAGCTTCACACTGTCAGCTCACTCTGCTTGTTTCTCCCCACGAGCCCAAGTTTGTGCTCCAAACCCTGCTCCAGCCAGCACAAGTTCAAGGTGGATAAAGCATTATTCACCTTCTAATTTCTGATATGGGGCAAAGAGGCCACTGGATTTCACACACAATCCATGGAGTTGGGTGTTGCACTGCTGGCAACAGAAGAAACACATGCANAAATGCATGGGAAACTTGTACTGCAAAGTTACAACCATGGAACCCTGCAAAAAGCAGGGCAACAGTTGGGTACATGCCTCAGCAAAATTCCAGCTAGCTCAGGAACTGACGAAGGAGGTTGCTGGCATCAGCCCTCTCCAAGCAGCACTGCAGAGACAGCCCAAGGGAATACTGGGACCAGCACCACACTTCACATTTCCCCTTTTTCCTCCACACTGAAAGGTGGAGTCCATCACTGTCGCATTGTCAGACATGAAAGAAACATGCAGATTTTTCAGTAGCAGGTCAGGACTACCCAGGCAGCACCAGAAAAAGGACCTGCCTTTCTTTATTCTCTTATTTTTATATCTTTCTTAAGACAATCATGGATTGGTCAATGAGGTTACCACCTCTATAATTCTATGGGATAAAAACATAGTCTATCATCTTTCTCTGCCTTAGGGGAAAGGAATGAAAACAATCTAAAAGTTCAAAACAATCTAGGCTGGTTACAAAAACAAGGACTGTGTTTATAGAAAATGCATGAGAAATTCTATCACAGAAGTAAAAACACAGAAGACTGCAAAAACCAGGGTGACACAGCACCACCTGGAACTGGAATGCTGTTTAGAATCCTCTCCCAAAGGCAGGCACTGCTCCAGGAGGGTTAAAATCCAAAGCCAGAGCAGCCAGAGCAGCAGGATCTCAGTGTCACAGCACCTGGCTTAGATCACATTGAAAAGGTGAGGCCAGGAGTCATTTCATCACAGAAAATACTTTTTTCCCCACAGGTTCTGGCTCAAAGAACAACTTAACTCAGAGATGGCCTGTGCCCTCTGCCTTGCTAAAGCAGCCCTAACTCTTCTGGCTGCAGAGATATTACAGTGTTGAAAAGAACTGAAAACAGGGCTCTGAAAGCTCACAGCATAGGCTGGGGAACATTTCTGTGACAGCTTCAAAATTTAACCAGAAAAGCTGCATGGAACATGAATCTCAATTTCCTGTGTGGTGCTTTGGTGTGGACTTTAGTTCCTGGAGAAATTAATGGCAAGAGAAACCCCTTTTCACACAGTGAACTAGGTGCTCACATAGTTCCTCAGCAAGCAATGCATATGTTTCCCAGACAGTCATCATTGGTGAGAATTTATTTTTAACACAAATTCTGCTGTAACATGAAAGTTCAACTGCTGCCGATTGACAGTTTTCCCTAGATTTAGGCAACAATGTATTTTGGGAGTATGACTCAGGAAAACATTCACATGACCGAGGAAAGCAGGTGGCCAGGACCTACCACATAGCACCAGCTTCATCAGAGCATCCTCAGAGAAGGAAAAATAGCTCCTAGCTGTTCAGGGAGATGATCACAGGGTGGAAGAAAAAACCATTCTAAGGTATAAGTTATAATTATTGCAAGAAATAAAGCAAACTGCAGAGTCTTCTACCTCAGCATCACAAAGATACATTTTAAAAAAAAATATTATTATTCCGGTGAAAGTGTTCATATTGTGTTGCCAGTAAATCTCGAAAAAACTCATTTACACAAGAGACCTCAGCCATAAGTTTAAATTATGCCTCTGCCAACAGCTCACCTGGTTCTCCCTCAGAAGAATCTCACACAGCAGCAGAGCTCATTTATTGCCCCAATGTCCCAACTGCAGTAGGGGAGAGGAGCTGTTTTTAGTCTGTTGGGAAGGGGAATGTCCAAGTTCCCATAAAACTCTCCCTGTCCTGTGCAGATTCATGCTCAGCACAGGAGCAGGAGGCTGGCAGAAACTGCACTCAGGTACCACAGGTTACAGTGGGGCCAAAGCATCCTGCTCTGCTGGGATTCTTTCACCTCCTCCTTCACCTGGGAAAGAGGGATTTGTCATTCCTGCCATTCATTCCCTTGCCAGCAACAAGGCTGTGCCTAAGCCATAAAAGCTGGGCAGTTTCAAGGGAAGTTTTTCATCCTCAGCCAGAGATTTGAGGAAAGGATTCCACCTCAGCATCCTCCTGGAGCTCTCCATAAGGAGGCCTGATTCACACTGACACCTGGGAACAATCTGCCTTCAGGGACAGGGGTTGTCTCATTTAATTATAACCAGGAGTATCCTGGTACTTGGAACAGTGCTTTAACTCTGATTTGAATTCCTGCTTGTGGCAAAAGGGATTGCACACCCAACCTGTGCCCTGAGCCCAGAACAGACACTGCTGCACTGTTGGACAGGAAAGAAACACGAAGATTTCTCAGCAGCAGGTCAGGAACTCCCAGGCAGGACCAGAAAAAGGGCCCTGTCTTTCTTTATTCTCTCATATTTATATTTTTTTAAGACAATCGTGGATTGGTCAATGAGGTTACCACCTCTACAATTTCACAGGATAAAGACATGGTCAATCATCTTTCTCCGCCTTAGGGGAAAGGAATGAAAACAATCCAGAAGTTTAAAACAATTTAGGCTGATTACAAAAACAAGGACTGCGTTTATAGAAAATGCATGGGAACTTCTACTACAGAAGTGAAAACATGGAACCTGCAAAAAGCAGGGTGACAAGACACCATTCTTAAATTTTCTACCTCAACAATACCTCCCAGAAAGGATATTCTTGATGCAGTTAGCTGGCTATTTCTAACCAAAACTGCCTTCTGGATGGACTCTAGTTTATTTGATTACATGTTAATCAGAACTAAAGATAGATCTAAAAGGAATAAAAATTTTCATCCATCCACAAGGAGACTTGTGGATTTTTTTTACTTGCAAGCAGATCCCATCTGATCTCTCGCTTAATTTAAAAAGTTTTCTAGATTTAGCTACCTTCCAAAGAAGCCCATGACTACAGAAACACTAGAGATATCTGTAAATTGCAAAGCATTAATTTACCATGAATCAAAAATGAGGGGTTTTTTTTCTTGGGTATTAAGAATTTGGTTTGTTTTTTTTTTTCCCTTTTTAGGTTAAGGTTCTGTTCTCTTTTAAAGCTCAAGGATAAGGGACCATCCCCTCCTCACTGGAAGTTACATCCTTAGCATTCTCTTACAAATTCATCCTAAAAACCACCAAATATTTTTTATTTCTTTCTTTTGCTTAGGAAATGCTAAGATGTAGCTGCAAGCAGCTGAGTGGAAATATATTAGCAGAGCTTTCCTGCAGTCTAAATTATGACTGAGCTCTGATATTCACTCATATGAACTATACCACTCAGTGTGATTGTCAGTAAGAGTTAATTATATAAAGGTTCTACTAGACAGTGTGACAACAATTTTTATAGACTTTTAGATTTTTTTTTTTTTGGATAGATGATTCTGATTTTTGAACTAGGAAAAAAATGCTTTAGAGGAAATAACATTTACTTTGTTCAGTGGCTTTAAGAAACGATGAGCATGGTTCAGGTTTAATACAGAGTTCTGAATACTGGCTGGACCCTTACAGTTTTTTTCTGGGCAAGCTATTTTCAGTAACAGCTATTGCACCATGAACCTACCTTGCAGAAAATGGGAAAATGGGCTCTATAATTTATGCATTTACAAATACTCAAACGACATAAACTTGGGTATTTTTACTTATTGGCTGCCAATGCATAAAATTCAGGAATGAGCTCCTGTTGTGTCATTGTCTGGCTCTCATTTGCATTTAATATAAATAACAAACTCCAGGGGTACATCCTGGGTGAGTTAAAAACCCCATTTTCATGATGTTCTTTTTGGATATCAAGCTTTCCTTAAGGATTTGGATATTCCAGTACCTGAGGGGAGGATGGTAGGGAGAGTCCCTCAGAGCTTCAGACTCAGCATGGAAACTCCATCAGCAGAATCCAAAACTGGATTCCCTCCAACATTCAGGGTTAAATTCTGATTTATTGGTGTAGCAGGCTACCTAGGGCTCCTCTTGGAAGCAAGAAGATCCTTCAAAGGTTCCTGCATGTTTGCTTCCCAGATCAGAGAGCTGGTGTTCAGGGATGGAAAACCAGACAAAATTGCAACATCCAAAAGGGAGATAAAAACCACCGACTGCAGAGACAGGACTTTAAAGCCACGTGAGCAGTCAATAGCAAAAACCACAAACCACAGACATGGGAATTCAGCAATTCTCCTTAAGCTCAATTCACTCTCAAGGCTGAATTATTCAGTACACTTCTTTTTTTTTTTTTTTTTTTCTCTCCCAGTAGAGTTTGCTAAAGCCGTCAAGGAAGAGATTGTCAAATTAGAAGGCAAATCAAAAGGGATGTGTTTTCCTCCCTATTTCTCAACTTTTAAGGGAGCTTTCTTAAGACTGATTAAAATTGCATGTGGCAAGCTACAGCACCCAGAGTACTCTCTATTAACAATGTGAAAGGTATAAAGATCAAGGAAAAAAAAGGGTAAACTGTTATATAGAGGTCATGAAAGTGGTCCATCCTATCAAAGAGCTCGTGTTCATGTTAAGCACTATCTCTTACTTTGAGCTTGCAGCTTTTCCTTAGGCAATAAAGTTTTGTCCCGTGGCAGAACATGGGGAAAAGAACCAAGCAAGAAAAGAGAAACAAAAAAAAATCCCCCTAATAAGCTGCAGCCCTGTTTTTCCTCATAATCTTCACTCAGACAACTCATTCTTCATCCACACTTGTCACCCTGATTTTTCTAGAGTGCTGTGTTTATAGTCGGTAGCAAAGGCTCTCTCAGATTTTGTGTAAACAATCCATGTTTCTATAACCGGCCAAGGATTGTTTTGTACTTTGGATGTTGTTTTTCATTCTTCTTTCTGGGCTGGAGAATGTGATGGGCTGTGTTTCTCACCTATGGAATTGGAGAGGTGGTGACCTCTTTGTCCAATCCATAACTGTCTGTAAATAGGTATAAATATAAGAATAAAGAGAGGCTGGGGGTCTTTTTGCTCTCTGCCCAGCCTTGGTGGCTGAGCTCCTGAGCTGCCTGATTGTTTCGTGTCTGACAGAGCAACACTCACTCCTTCAGCTCGCTCTGTAAAACACAGCTGAGTCCCAGTTGTGCCAGGACGTTGCTGTCAGATGCATCCTCCTGATCCTCTGGCACAGCACAGCTCCAGGTGACACTTGATGGCATCTCAGAGATCTGACACACTTCTCCTCTGCCCAGCGCTGGGGAGACGCTTCCCTTCAGGACCTGCTGTGAGAAAGCCACCAACCATCCCTCAGAAAACCCCCAAATGACATTTAACTCGTTCTGCCCCGGGAGCACCTTACAGGCCTCCTGAAGAGGGGAGTACAAAGATCAGGACTATCCTAGCATTTAATACCGGTTTTAAGCATTACATTCTGGAAATATGAGCAGAAGTCAATAAATGACGTGTGAGTTCAAATTAAAAGCCCTAAGATTTTACAAAAACCATCATGAAAATTCTCTACTATCCCTTCTTTTAGCAGAGGATATAATTCTGATCTCAAAATCTTCAAGTGACTCCATATCATTACCTGTACTCGAGAGCAGCTAATTTTCATGTTAACATCATCAAAGTGAAGATAACACCTTGCCTTTAGTTAATACTGACCTGTTCCCTATGACCTCTAGAAGTCAATGAGGAGGGAAAACCCAAAGGCACACACCTATTTTCCAGCTACCCTCCCCTTAAAAGCCTTCCTAAAACCTCCTGTGAAGAATAACTGACTCATCTCAAGAATGACACTACTCAGAAAAGCATGATTTTCAAAAAAAATCCCTGTTGTAGTTACTCAGATTTCCATTCCTTGTATGTTTGCCTAAGCATTTTGTACTTTTCAGCAGCAGAAAAAGATATATCCATTAAGAACAGAAGGTATATAAGAGGGAGAGTAAGGCTGAAAGTCTGGCACAGCCAATAACAGAAAGATTTTTGATAGAAGGATCAATCCTTGAGCCTAGGATGGCTTTTTCCTTCTCCAGCCTGCACTGCCTTTGGTAAAATGCCTCCTTTAACCACAGCAATGTTCTCCTTCGTTTCAGTCATTTTGTTCTCCTCTTTAACTACAATTTCACCAACTTTGGTTCCTTGGGCTGAAAAAAGAAATCTTGTTTGTTGTGTTCTGTTAGTAACTTAGTAACTCTACATTTTTTCTTGATTTCCTGAAATCCCCCTGGCCTCCCTTCTTCCCTTTTATTGAAGAAAAAGGCTCTCCCATGATCACTGTGCCCAAATGGGCAAACCTAAATCGAGCAATTAAAAATACTCAACACAAATATTTGGTAAATTCTGGTTGCAGAAACTGGTTGCAGCATAGCCATCATAAAAATTCTGATGCAAGCTGCCTTACTTTCTTCCAGAAATGCATTTGTTTCATGAATGCCTCAGCTTTGAAGGTGACTTCACTGCCAGCAATCCTTGTGTTGCTGCCAGAACACTGGGGGAAAGCTTTATTTCAAGAAAAGAGAGACAAACGTGTCAATTGATGATGACAGAACCGTTGTAGGTCAAACTGTTAAACTTATTCTGACTCTGTGTGCAGCAGGCTTGAGGATTTTTTTTCTGACTTCTGAGTACACTTGTGTGAGGGCAGCTCTGAGCTTGTCACCCTGATTTTTGCAGTGTTCCATGTTTTTACTTCTGTAGTAGAAGTTCTCCTGCATTTTCTATAAACACAGTCCTTGTTTTTGTAATCAGCCTAAATTGTTTTGAACTTTTAGATTGTTTTCATTCCTTTCCCCTAAGGCAGAGAAAGATGATTGACCATGTCACTATCCTGTGAAATTATAGAGGTGGGAACCTCATTGACCAATCCATGATTGTCTTAAGAAAAATATAAAATGAGAGAATAAAGAAAGCCAGGTCCCCTTTTCTGGTCCTGCCTGGGTAGTTCCTGACCTGCTGCTGAGAAATCTCTGTGTTTCTTTCGTGTCTTGCAGTGCGACACTGAGCTAAACAGAAAAAAAATTACATTTATTGTGGTCAGTACAAATCGTAGCTCTCAGGATAAGGTTAATAAGAGCATCCCCCTGCATCATTCAACGACCTTCTAGGATCAAAGTTAATTAGTGCAGCATTCATTAGGGATCTCAAACGTAACACGGTCCCCTCAACTGGGGAAATCTGCAGCTGGCACGGGAGTAAGCTCGTCACAAGCAGGAGTGCCTGCAAGAAGACAAACATGCAATCAATGTTAACAAAATAGCAGACACAACCCGGGTCTCCCAGGCAAGATCAGGAAGGAAATGTTGCTCTTGCTCTGAGACACAGCTGATTACATTCACTGCTGTTATCTCCAGAGACGTGGGCATTTGCTCACACAGTGCACTCACAGCTCAGAGCTTTGGAGAATAGATGCCTTTGTTTACCAGCAGTGATGTCCAAATTGTTTCATGGCCTCTCCTCCACCAGCCTGAAAAATCTCCAAGCACCTGTATTGCAAACACCTCAGCACCTTCAAATTTAAAAAAAAATGAGGCAAGATATTTTAGTTATAGGAGAAGGATAAAGTAATTACTGCTTCATCACCAGGCTGTCCAGAGCTCACTCTGCAGCAAACCCGAATCCCAAGCTGGCAATGAGCTTGTGGTCCCCCAGGATAAAGCCCACACTCTGGTAAATGCATTAATATCACTTTGCACTTGATGTATTTGTCTGTCCTGGACAAGAGGTCAAGCTATAGAACAGCACAGCCACCTTGGGCAGGGCCAGACTACCAAAATATAGGCAAATAATATATAAAATATTATAAAAATTATAGTCAAATTGTATACAGTAGTTCAAAATCTGGTCACCCACGATCACTGGACTTTGACTGTATTTCACAGGTAACTCTGTCATTGGTCTTTGAGTGTTCCTCTGTCCTCCCTCCTCTTGGACACATCACCAGCATTGGCCTGGACTTGATTTTGTGTTATAAATTAGGAAGTTCCTGCCTCTAGAGAGATGACACATATATGAATAATTTGACAGCCCTCTTGAACCTGTTTTTCCCTTAAAGACGTAGCTGGTGTCTCTAATTCTACCAGGTTCTTTAAAATTTGCCCCTTTCTTCACTGCAGTAGGTAAAGCAGCAGGGCTGCTGAAGCCTGGCCCTAAGTTTCAGAGGAAGAGCTGTGACTGACAGTACCTTTCATGAGTTTCTCCCTGCGTGCTTGGAGAAATAAGAGAATTCTTTTGGTTTTTCCAGCACCAAGGTGAATATTTGTGCAGCATTTATTGAGACTTTCACGTGATTGGATGTGAAAACATGTACTGATGCCATCAAAATCGCTGGCCCTCAAAAATATAATTACAGTGGTAACAACAGCAAGAGCTACACACTATTTTATTATTTATTAATAATTCTTAACAATGACAAGGCAGTCTGAATGAGTCACCTGGTGGAATTATGCCTGGCTCATACAATCATGCTTTACAGATATTATTTCTCTACTGAAAACGAGGGGTGGAGAGGGAAATGCCTTTCAGACATAAGCAATGTTGCTAAAGCACTAGGGGGCAAGTTATACTAGTAAACAACTTTTCTTATTAATACCCTCTCCTTTCCCAAAATGCATCTTATTTCGATGATACACTTTTTCTTTAAGATGAAAAAAAGCTTCTACTAGAAGATGATGCTATTTCTAGAACCGTTATCAGCAGTCTTTAAACAGAAGGCTGAACATCCACACCAGTCTGAACTTTCTGAGCTCACCGTGGCCTTTGATATTTGCTTAAACTATTATAAAAGGGAGAGAGAGAGGGGGAAAAAAAATGAAGTTAAATGGAGCAGCCAGTTCTCAGCTTTTCCCCTCATGACACCCACCAGCCTCCCAGCCTACAAACCCAGAAAGCAAAGCAGCACCTTCCGAATCTCCTACTTGTCAGGATAAACATGCCTAATGGCAGACATCTCCTCAGCTCCCACCTCCTCCAGGAGCGCCCTCCTGCCCTCCCCTCCGGCTACGCCTGGGTCTCAGGTGCCTGAGCTTTCCCAGCCGTGCCTTAACTCTTTTTAACCCGTCAATATCAATCTGCTGAACGAAGATCGCCGTTCCGCCCGGGCTACATCACTAACATTTTCCCCTCCCGACTGCGAGGGCGCGCGTTCCGGAGAGCGAGGCATTCTCTGCCAAGCGGCCGAGCGAACGGGATCCTTCCCGAGCAGGAGCGGCCACCGAGGCACCGAGGCACCGGGGCACAAGGGCGCACGGCCCGGGACGGGCGGAGGGGCCGTGCCTGCTGCCATGGGGAGGGGGAAAACGGGGCTGTGTCCGCCAGGACCCGCGCCCAGCTCCGCGCTCCGCCAGCCCCTGCGCCGCCTCTGAAGTTTCCGCGGCGGAGCAGCGAGCGCGCTCGGGGCTGCGGGGCAGTCCTGTCCCCGGGGCTGCGGGGCAGTCCTGCCCCCGGGGCGGAGAGGAGAGCAGCGATCCAGCCCCCGCCCGCTCCCCGCCGGCAGCGCTGCGCCAGCGCGGCTGGGCGGCCGCG
>VZTZ01048678.1:0-20232 GCA_013400955.1 Drymodes brunneopygia | reverse complement strand
TGCGGCAGCGCGGGGGGCGGGCGCGCAACTTTGCGCGGAGCGGTCGCAGCCACCCTGGCCGGCGCCACCGCGGCTCTGCTGCAGTGCCGGGGGCCTGGGGCTGCTGCCCTCTGCTCCCCCGGCCCTCCCTGCGCTCGGGGGGAAGCGCCCAGGCGCGGAGGGCTCGTAGCTCGGTTTAAGTGGGACACGATCTCACCCAACTCCCCTGTTCTGTATGTCACGAGGTAAAAAGACTGTTCCTCGCGTTTCGGTAGCGGATGTGGGGGCTGCGGGTCTGACAGGATGTGCGCTGGGTGGGTTTCTGTGTGTTTGTCAGGATTGTGGTTTCCGCATCGTGCATGACACTCTTACTTAAAAACTTTAACTTAAGGAAGCTTTCTCATAAGGAAGCTGAGCTCCAGCTGCACAAAAAGGTGAAAAGGTTGAGGGTCTGTCTCTGGACGCAAGAGACGGGCAAATTGCAGTCTAAAGTAGGAGCTTATTATATTTATTTTTACATCATCAGGTTGAGTTTGCTCAAGACGAGGAGAAATTTAGTGAGTTAAAAGAGAAGTTGATAAACGTTTGCAGTACTGGGAAGCCTTGCTCTTGGATCAGGCAGTCAGCACAGCACAGCATTCATTGCTTCATTATCCTCTGAAATAAATCAGTCCCTTTAGCATAGGACAGTCTAATGACACTCTGTTCTTAAACATTCTGTGATTTGGTGAGCCAGAAGTAACACTCAGAGTGCAACTTCCTGACAAATCCTTGGATGTGCTGAAGGCCTGGAGAAAACAAGTAAAACTAAGTAAAAAAATACTCGATGGGGGAAGACCATGTGCTATCACAATAAATGAATAAGGAATTTTCCATCACTCAGTTTGCTTGTACCCAAAGCTATTTGCAGCCATTCTGGCTTTTCACTACTTAAAATATTCAAATTGGAATGATTCATGCAATGTTTGATAAGGGTTCTTTAAAAGTAGGCAAATTTAATTGTTTGGTTCATATAGGCAGATTTAATTACTTTGTTCATATAAGCAGTAATTTTTGTGACAGAGACCTGTGATTTTCTGTAATTTTCATTTACTGAAGGATCAATCACAGATTTGTGTATCAGGTCATGATTCCAGAGCCATCTGCTTAAATCAGTGCTCACTTTGGGTACGAAACTACTTGAAATGCATATGGAGACTTTAACCTCTGCTGCTTGGATAACAGCTTTTCAGATTTCTTTCAGAAGCTACCTGTTTTTTTTTTTTTCCATCAGCCTCAGGCAAAAAGAGTACCTGACATCTGTTTGGGAGTGATTTTAAAAACACGGTGTGCTCAGTAAAAATTTATCACCTCTACCTCAAAGATGAAAGAAAAAAAAATTAAAATATGTGTTTATTTCTACCTGTTTTGCTTGAACTGTTATTATACAACAGCCTTCCAGTATTGCTGTGAACCTGCTCGATTACACAGAGCAGCAGTCCCTAACCTCAGCCAGCCAATGTGCAACAACACTGAGCAATTATGCTGCAGGCAGCATCTTCCCATTGGCCTCAATCTGAACAGTTTCATTTTTTGCAGCTGCAGCCAGTCTCAGAGGGTCCAGCAGGCAACATGTTACCCATAAGCCCTGACTTGGAAAATACTTCTGTGAGGGAGTCAGGAATTTGTTAATTTACCTAGTCTCACATTTCTTGGATTAAAATATAGATATTATCCCAATAAACTGGCTGTCCACGTGGTTTATTTGCACATGGCTTCCAAAATGAAGCAATACCATTTGCAGTCCAAGGGCAGCAAAGACACTGACCAAACCCAGCTTGCTTTATGCACTGAGTTTCATTGACTTAGCAAGGGCAAAGTGGCCTTAAAAGGCCCTGGCAGCTGATCCATTCCCTCTCCAGCCACTAGAGGCCCGAACATTGGGATGGGAAGAAAGGTGGTGCTGNCAATCTACAAGTGTAAAACAATCCTGGCCAGTTAAGAAAAACAAGGACCATGTTTACAGAAAATGACAAAGTTACAAAGCAAAACCCTGCAAAAACCTGCAAAAGCAGGGAAACATTAATGCACGGGGCAATGCATTGAAAAGTGTTTCTGGAATGAAGTGGCCACTCGCCTAAACCCAGCGAGCTGGTGGGTACAGACAATTCTGCAGCACCTTTGGCTGAAGCCATTCAGGGATGTTGGCTCTGTCCCCTGCCAGGAGTTGTTAGAAAAACCAACCCCTAACTGAGGGAGGGAGGAGGGAGCTGAGGTGTCCCTGCTTTTTGCAGGGTTCCATGTTTGTAATTTTGCAGTAGAAGTTCCCATGCATTTTCTAGAAACACAGTCCTTGTTTTCCTAACTGGCCAAGATTGTTTGGAACTTTTAGATTGTTTTTCATTCCTTTCCCCTGGGGTGGAGAAAGATGATTGACCATGTCTTTATCCTGTGAACTTATAGAGGTGTTAACCCCTCTCACCAATCCCTGATTGTCTTTAGAAACAGATATAAATAAAAAAAATAAAGAAGGGCAGGGCCTTTTGGTGGTCCTGCCTGATGGTTCAAACTGCTGCTCTGAAGCCTGAGTGTTTCTTTCATGTCCAGCAGTGCAACACTGAGGGGCTGCTGTCCCCAATGCCAGTGTTTGTCCCCAAGCTCAGCCTCCTGGTGCCCCTCAGTCCCATCATAGAGCAGCCAGATCCCTGGAGATGCTCTCCTCCCTTGCCTGATCCACTTGGGCTCTGTGGCTCTGTGCCTGCTGAGTGTTTGCTGTGTGACTCAGGCCAGGATGGAGCCTGTGGTGTGCTCCATATCTTGATTTTTCATGCAGTTTTCCCCCCTCTCTTGTGGGGAGTGCTGCACGTGCTTCCAGAGTGAGTTTGAGGGCTAATGAGATCTGGGGTTGATGCTCTGGTCCACTGGATTTAAAGGGTGACACGAGTGAGTCAGGTTTTAAAGCTTTTCAGACAACTGAAAATGCAAATAAGGCATTTAGTGAAAAATCTTCAATTAGTTCAATGAGAGTTATGTGTCAGAGCAACCTTGAAAATCCCAAGAGGCATCCTTAAGCATTTAGATACCTTAATCAGCTGACTCCTTTTCTGTTCCATTGTAAAATGTCAATAATATTTCTGTACCACAGAAGGGCTTCATGAGAATAAATTGCAAAGTCTGAACACATCAAGGATGTAATACATTCATAAAGGAGACTCAGATGGACCTTGCAAAGATATTCAGGTGAAAACCATGTTTGTCATAGGGGCATTTGAAAACAATCACTCAGGATCATGGAATATCACCCTTCCACACATGATAAAGCAAATATTGTAGAGGAGGAATGGACATTGCTTGAGCAGAAGAATTCCTTTAATGTGTAGGAAAAAAAAAATCCAGCAAACCAAAACAACAACAACAACAAAATCATGGAAGCAGAAAATCTTGATGGAGAGACTGACCATTAAAAAAGGAATTAAGACCAAAAAAACTGCTTAGGAAGATAAGGGTTCTAACAAAAGTCCAGGCTACTAATCAGAGTAAATTTTCATTAATTTCGTAGTAGAAAAATGAATGTAAATAAAAGGCAAAATTTTACTTTCTGTTGCTTTGGATTGCACATCTTGAGGACGAGCCAGCAAGGTCTTAAAATATTCTTAATTATGTTCTTTAAAATTGACTAATAGATGCTAAAACAGAATACCTGATGAATATTGTGGGCACAGTGATGGCCATTAGGCATAATGGGTTCTACAGGTTAGAGATCAATATTGCACAGTGTCAGCCAGATTTTGGGGCTTGATGGAGGTAAAGATAGTTGACAGTCAAGAAATTAAAATTAAAAAAAGAAATTAAAAAATTTGGGAGTGGAAATGGTGTGGTTATTGAAGACAAAATGTATGAGAAACTGCAGTTATGGTCTTGCAGTGGAATTTAAGTATTTTACGAATCAGTGCTTTATTTTTTCAATGTCTGCTTTCAACTTCAGGACAGAGAAAAGTGCAAAGAAACAAAAAGCCAAAGATGCACAAACGTGGCCTCTCAGGCCACTGGTGGAATGTGAGAGCCAAGGTTTTCTGTGAAGAGTCTTATTCCAAAAGATTGGTCATTCCCTAGAAAGCCAATTCTTGCAATTAAATCACACCTCAGAAAGTTTCCCTTTAATTCAGAACTGAGTTTAAAAACAAAATCTGTCCTCAGAAAGTAGTTTGATTCCTTAAAAAGGTATTTTAGAAACTTTATACCTCGAATTACTTCCTGATTTATTCCCACCTCACCTCCCAGGAGCAAATCAAGCTGCAGATTTTCATCGAGATGCTAAGCACATCTAGATTTATCTAAATAAACACAAAAAAAGCATTTACAAGTTTTAAAGGCATGAAAAACATTTGAGTGGGTGAAATGACTTCCAGTATGCTTTTTTATTTTTATTTTCCTCACTGTGAGCCGTTTGCTTTCCGTATTTTTGATTTGCTTTTCCTGATATATTCAATGTGTTCTGCTAGTGGAAGATTTTGTAGGATAAAGGACAAGTGAGAATCATCTTCCCTCTCTTGAGGTCAAATGAATGAAGATTTCTGAGACCCAAGTTCCTTTGGATTTCAAGAACCAAAGTGCTCCTTCAAGAATTTTAAAAAAATACAGCGATGTTATGTATTTTAGACTAAAAATAGGTATTCTTTTCCTCTTTTGAAAGACAGGAACAAATTTGAAGAAGGTAAAAGCAATTGCTTCCTGTTGCCTGAATTCTAAAATGCTTTGCTAGTTTAATTCCATCTAAACAAAGAGGCTCTCATGGACTTTCCAGTCATACTGGAGGAGTTTAATGTTGATTTTTTTTTTCCTTAGAAATCTGTTTTAAATGGATATCTAAACTTTGAAAAAACTGCAGAAAAGAGCAAATCGTGTTCAGGGTAAAGGGACCCTTGTGCTTAATAATGGCTTGAAAGTTGAAAGGTAAATCAATTTAAATAAAAGTAAGGATTTTAATTTATTATGACCACACCTAACTTTTTCCTGGAATACACTTTTGTTCCTTTTGCAGGTAACCTAAAGCAGTCTGGGTGTTGAGGTTGTGATTTACTCTTCAGAAGCAGAGAAAGGGAAGGCTACAAAGATTTTCCTTACGATAAAACCCAGCTTTGATCAGGCTGGAGCACAGTGGTGTTAAATAACTCTCCAGATGTGAAAGAGCCCTGCACTACTGAGATCTCTTGATTTTTATGATCTCAAATATAAAACAGCTGCAGAGTAGCAGCACTTTAACTTGAGAAGCCAGACCTGAGGAGGTTTTTTGTAGTTTCCATGATCAAACCTCACTCTACTGCTGTCCCAGGGCTGCTCCTGGACACTGGGGAGGAGAAAGGTTTCAGTCCATCAGAAAAAGGCAAGAGGAGAGTGGTTTCCAACCCTTCTTGGTCTTCTGCATCCAGATTCAGCACAGGTGTGAAAAACAGGAGGTTTTTTGGGCTTCCATTTCCATTTCCGTTGTGGTTTTAGTCCTCACTTAATATGGGGATTTTACCAAATGTTTGTTGTTTACAGGCTGCCCTTAAACACTGAAACCATAACAATGTGTTAAACAGACTGATGCCAACTGCACCCCTTTGTATTTAACAGAAAAAAAATGTCTTAATGTTTAAATAATGTTTAAAATGTTTAAATAAGTATTAGAAATAATACTTATTTCCTGAAGTTATTACAAACCCGTTTGTAAAGTAGTGCCACAAGTTAGAATAACCTGTAGCATCATTCAGTATTATTATTCAGTAGAATATTATTCAGTAGAATAACTGAATCAGGAATCAGTTATCTCCACAGTCATCACACAGTTCATTCAAGTCTCTTCCAAGTGTGCAGCAAACATTAAGGAAAACAGGTTTTTATTTTCAGCTGTGAGTAACAAAAATATCTATCATTGAAAACAACCTGCAGAGTAATGACCTTGGAAAATGAGGATGGCTGGGAGGCATCCAGTCTGTCTTACACCCAAATTCCTGTCTCAAGTGCTGGTTTTGCTGATGGAGAGCAACAGGTTAAATTTGTCCCTTGTACATACAAACAGGTTTTGCCCCTAAATCTTGATCACTGCATCTTATTTCGATGGGCTTTACACATTCCTCATAGATGGGGAGAGAGGGGAGAGAGTTTCCTAATTACGCTTTCCTTAGAATTTCCCATCATCTTTGTGCAGGCCACAGTTTGCATTTGTCACACAAAGCTCTGATTACTTAAGCAGAGGTGTCACTGTAACAGATTTACAACTCTCAAGTGCTGGTTTTGCTGATGGAGAGCAACAGGTTAAATTTGTCCCTTGTACATACAAACAGGTTTTGCCCCTAAATCTTGATCACTGCATCTTATTTCGATGGGCTTTACACATTCCTCATAGATGGGGAGAGAGGGGAGAGAGTTTCCTAATTACGCTTTCCTTAGAATTTCCCATCATCTTTGTGCAGGCCACAGTTTGCATTTGTCACACAAAGCTCTGATTACTTAAGCAGAGGTGTCACTGTAACAGATTTACAACTCTCAAGTGCTGGTTTTGCTGATGGAGAGCAACAGGTTAAATTTGTCCCTTGTACATACAAACAGGTTTTGCCCCTAAATCTTGATCACTGCATCTTATTTCGATGGGCTTTACACATTCCTCATAGATGGGGAGAGAGGGGAGAGAGTTTCCTAATTACGCTTTCCTTAGAATTTCCCATCATCTTTGTGCAGGCCACAGTTTGCATTTGTCACACAAAGCTCTGATTACTTAAGCAGAGGTGTCACTGTAACAGATTTACAACTCTCAAGTGCTGGTTTTGCTGATGGAGAGCAACAGGTTAAATTTGTCCCTTGTACATACAAACAGGTTTTGCCCCTAAATCTTGATCACTGCATCTTATTTCGATGGGCTTTACACATTCCTCATAGATGGGGAGAGAGGGGAGAGAGTTTCCTAATTACGCTTTCCTTAGAATTTCCCATCATCTTTGTGCAGGCCACAGTTTGCATTTGTCTCACAAATCTCTGCTTAAGCAGAGGTGTTATTGTAACAGATTTACAACTCTCAAGTGCTGGTTTTGCTGATGAAGAGCAACAGGTTAAATTTGGCCCTTGTACACACAAACAGGTTTTGCCCCTAAATCTTGATCACTGCATCTTATTTCGATGGGATTTGCACATTTTCCTCATAGATGGGGAGAGAGGGGAAAAAGTTTCCTAATTATGCTTTCCTTAGAATTACACATCATCTTTGTGCAGGCCACAGTTTGCATTTGTCTCACAAAGCTCTGATTGCTTAAGCAGAGGTGTTACTGTATCAGGTTTATGGGTTATTAATTCCTGAAAAACCCATGAGCCTGTGTTACCATAATGATATTTTTCAGTACTAGTAGAATTTTTAATCATTGTGTATTTGTGTGATCCACACATTTAGTTACCCATCTACCATGTTCCCCCAGACAGCTTTCTGGAAAATTCCTTTCCAGGTTAATTTGTGTGAGTTTAATCATACTGACAATTCAGAGACCGAGAAATGCAAGTCCAAAATTACTGCTGTCATCACAGCAGATCTGCTTAAACTCAGTCTCGAGGCTGTGCAGCTCCCTACCAACTTTGCTGTGTAATATGCAGAGGCTGAGCATGAACTGAAATTTATTTTTGTTTAAAACCACATTTCTGGGGTTTAGCTCTTCCCCCGCTGTAAATAATGATCATTGTTGATGCAGTGCAAAGCTGTGCTTAAGAACATTGCACATATTTTGCTATATTTTGTCATTATTTTAAGCTCTTCTGTGGCTTTATTTAAACCAAAGAGATAAAGGGAGATTATTTTGACCTAAAGCTTTATGTCTCTCTCATATTTTTCTCATGACAAAATTTTAGTTCAAGGGATAAGAATTTAGAATAATTAATTACAGATACTGTCAGTTGCAACTGCAATTCCTAAAGTCCTTTATTTCACCAAATCAATCCTTTTTCCATGCTTATTGTACTGTTAAGTGGAGAGTACTTGGTCCATTTATTTGGAGAGTACAGGAGGAAAGTGTTCTGTATAACAGGTGGTGGTTTGCACATTTGTTACAATTTCTGTGTGGCTTAAGCTGCTCAAGACGTTCAGCTGCCTCTGGTTTTTTGGATTTAGGCATTCATCAGCCCAGTGAGATCAGTTTGGCTTCCTTTGGCAGATGTGAACACTGCAATATATATATATATTCTATACATACCTCTGTACCTCCCAAGGTTAGCTGGAATTCAGAAATACAGTAGGTGCAGCTGACACTGGAACGTGTGTCTGTGTGTTTTAAGGCAATTTACAGCTGATGTGTGTCTACCAAAAATAAATGTCTATAATCTGTCAGAAAACACTTCCAGATTATTGCTGTAAATCCACCTTATTAACAAACAAACAAAAAAAAAAAGTCAGGCACTAATGATTTTGGAGTTAAAACTTTCAAAGGGCTTTTTCAAAAACCTTCCAAATTTCTTCTTGAAATAAGAAGAATGAGGGTTTGAAAGAGGATAATTCCTGCCAGGATGCTTTCTCACTTTCTTTTTGTTCCTGTTGAGTTCTGCATGCACACAAAAAGAAAGCCTTGCTGACTTCCCTTGGATATTTGTCTCTCCTGTTCATTACATTTCCATCAGGGAGTTTGTTTAGAATATCCTAATTCTGTTTTACAGTCTGTGAAATTCCCTGAACACTTCCTTTCCCCCTGTGATGGACCTTTCCTGGGTGTGTATACAAACCACTAAATATTTGCCTTTGAAAATTTTTTCTGGTGAACAAATCTTCATCATTCCCAGCCAGATAACTTTGTGCCAGGTTTCTCCATCCTTTTCCTGAATTATCTGTGTGTACACACCAGTGTTCCAGGTGTTTGCCCATCAGGGTGTTCCCACTCCATTTCTCCAGCAGCATCTCGTTTTATTTACTGCCCCATTCCTTATCTCTTTAATTCATCTGAAATACATTCTCTGACTTCAACAATGTAGTTTGTTTTCTTCTCACATTCAGTGAAATTTCAGAATGCAGCAAGAGTTTTAGTAGCTGTGTAATCAGTCACTACATAAAGTTTGACCCATCTTACACACTTTTTGTCTCACTGGGCATCTGTCTGCAGCTCTATAAAATTCCCTTAGATTTTCCTTTTAAAAATTTCTGCTTCTTTTGTCATTTGCCAGAGGCTCATGGCTGTGGAGTTCATGCTTTCACCAATAGGCATTAAGACATTCCAAAAGCTGTTCCTCACATCTATCCAATTTTATAAATAATTACGACTTGAAATTCTGTACAAATTATCCTACTCCTGCAGAAAGGAACGTACAATGCTAATTAGAAAATGATCAATGAAACCAACAGCCTTATGATCTCCTGTTTCCATGTGTAGCAGATGTTTTACCCATTAAAAGACGAGTTTATTTTTTTTCCCCCTGGAGAAGTGAAATGGATAAGATTAATGCCTCCTTATTTAGTCTCTTTTTGGGAAGCCTGCCCTAAATAGGCTGATCTCAAGTATTCATTATGCTGAGCTCTCTCTCTCTCTGCACAGCATAAAAGAGGAGAGAGTTTCCTGAGCCTGGCTGCAGGGAAATGCAGCAGGTATTGAGTTGTTTTTGCTGAGTGCTCTCTTATTCCCTGTAGCAGGGCTGATGTAGAGGATGTGTGGCACTGGCATTACCTGCTGTAAAGAGATTTTGGGCCCATTAGCAAAAGGAAACAGATCTGCTTCAAAAATATGTAAAGCTCTAAACAGAAAATTCTCTTTGCCAGTACAATTCTATTTTTTTTTTTTTTTTTTAAGCTAGACCAATTTACTCAGGGTAATACAAGACACAAATCTAAACCAGTTGCTCAAATTTTGTTTACCTCTGTGATGGCTCTCTCTCTCCTGCAATAGATCCTGCCATCAAGAAAGGTTCCTATTTCTCCAGATGCCATTAAGGCATCCACGATAACAAAAGCCTGATGTAAACCATTCTTCCTTTTTGTTTTCATTTTAAGTTGTCAAATATTAAAGAGTTTAAAAAAGTGGAGGTGAGAAATCAGGCTTAGAATGTAAAGAGAAGGTGAGGGGCTGACCCAGTTTTGTCCATTTGTTTTGTGTTTCACAAATAAAGAGGGGTGAGACCTCGAGGTGCAGCAGGCAGGAGGATGGAGCCCTGACACTTGTGATGCTCAGGAGATGGATGTGAGGAGCAGGACAGGCAGAGTTATCTCTGAAAAGAGAGATGGAACTCATCTTCCTAAGGGACCCAAGAGCTCTAAGCAAGCTTTCTGTCTCTAGGAAATTCGAGTTAGCAGAGTTGGAACGTGGGGTTTTGAGGACCTATCTATGGGCACATAATGGACAGGAAAGGCTGTGGATGTACTGTGTTATACCTCTGTTGTAAGAATTTTTATTTCTGTTTTATATTGCCTTTTTTTTGGTCCTGATTTTTGAAGCCTTTTGAGTTTCTTTGTGGAGTTTACTATAGAAAAAAAAGAAAAAAAAAAAAAAAGATAAAGCAGATCTGTCCGAATTCTTTATCTATCTTGGGGTTCTATCATTGGTTTGTTTGTTGACTGGGTTGGGGTTTTTTGTTGTTTTGGGTTTTTTTTGTTTGTTTGTTTGTTTGTTTTGGTTTGGTTTTTTGGGGTTTTTTTTGTGCTTCAGTATCTTGCTAAGCCAGGCTGAGAAATCATGATTTGGTGCTGACAGTCAGGCTGTGGCTGGTCAGGAAGGAGAAAACTTGGCCATCGTGGCTTCCCCTAATAAGGAAAAGCTGTCACCTTGACTCTTCCCTGTGCAGCAGCACCTCTGCTCCTGCCAGCCTCCCTTCAGCTGCAGAAGGTGGAACATTTTTATATCTGCTCTCATTCTCCAGTTCATGTCTTGTTCCTGCCTACCTGATTTCGTTCTGTACCTGTCTCTTGTTCTGTTGTCATTGTGTTATAAAAGAGCAAATTGACTAGTCAAGATGATTTCTTTCCTGCTGCTGCTAGGAGCCAGTGATGATAAAATAGCTAAAAACCAGTTCCCAAAATAGCAGTGCCCAGGTATGGGTTTGCCAGAGTGATTTGATAGTGATTATTCCATCGGCCCTTCCGTAGTGCTACAGGTCAGAGCCAGCACTGGGAACAAAAACTGCCCTTTCCTCCTTTGATGGATTTTTCTTCCTTCTTTTCTGTCTTTCTTGGGAGCTGGAAATCGGAGCAGACCTTAATAGCAACAGAACCTGCAGTATCTTCAGCCACTTCAACTTTTCTTCCCTCCCCAGCTTAGGGGGGAGCAGCTTTTCACCTTCAGGAACACCCAAAATTCAGTGTCGAGATTCACTCCTCACGCTAAAGGCGGAGAGAAGGAACAGTAATTTTTTTAAAATGGAAGGCTTGGGATTTCACATTTTTGGTTGTTTGGCAGCTTTACCTCCCTTTTTTTTCTGCGCCCCTCTCTGTGAGGAAGATTTCCAGTGGTAGTTGTTGCCATGGCACTAAGCAGGACGAGGTGTCTACTCCACTCTCAAAACTGGATGTTTACGGCCGCCTTGTGAAAAATTATCCCTTCTGACAAGTGGGGCTTGTTTATGCTGAATTAATACACCACCACTCCTCTTCTTCCAGAGTGGGGAGAGGCTCTCCAGGTCATTCCCTGTGTGTCAAGGCAAATGTGAGCCTCAGCAGGGCTGGAAGAGCCTCAGAATGAGCTGTGTCCTTCCACTCCCTCGTTAGCTGTTCAAATGAACAAGCGCTTCACGCCCTGCCGAGCAGCTGATTGGCCTTGGAGGGAAGAAGCATCTGAAGCAGCATTAATGTTTCATTCAAAACCATGGAGAGCCAGGGAGGAGGGGAATTAGGGAATTCAAAACCCCAAATCAGCCCTGCCTTTTATTTCACCCGGTCCTGCTCTCTCGAGCAGCATCCCTAATTTTCTCCCACACTGGATCTCCCCCCAGGACGGTCTTGCTGCCTTTGTGAGATGTTTTTGCCAGGGGTAAATTTAACAGCTCTCTTCCCTTTGCTTTTCTTTCTCCATTGTCTGCTCCTTCTCCCCAGCCCAGATACTTCTCCCCAGTATCTGCTATGACATGTGCTGAACAGGAGATGGAGGGACAAAAAAGCTGGGAAGTCTTGCCATCCTCTCTTCTTTTCCATTTTTCAGATCTTCACTGCTTCATCAAGGCCAGTGAGAATCCCTTTATAGTTTTTCACCAATCAAAGTAGATCAGAAAGCTGCAAAATTAGTGCCCTTAAAATGCTGTCTCAAAGATATGGGAGCAAACTGGATGTGATAAAGCAACCAGTAAAGGAGTGTAGTGGAATGCATGACAACAAGAACAGCCAGCTGCATCTGGGAAATTTTTAAGTCCTTGGACTCCCACTGTATAAAACTTCCCAAACTGTAAAAGAGTGATTTTTTAGTTTTTTGTGGCAGTCCCAGCAGTTTAAAACATAGCTGGTGACCATTAATAGCAATCATAGAATCATTGATGTTAAAAGAAATATCATCTCACAGTGGGTATTCATGTAAGATCTTGGATTCATTGTACACAGTACAGCACGTGCTGGGGTTGTTAAACTTGGAAATGTTGCTAATAAATAAAAATATTTTTATTAGGACAGGAATCAAAAAATGCTAGCCAGAGAAGTGTTGCATAACCAGCCTTGATGAACAGGGAAGCACCCCTTTTGCAGGGTTTTTCAAGAAGCACTGCTCCCAGTAAATGACAGCAAACAGATCCTAAATCCCTAGGTTGTCACCCTGCTTTTTGCAGGGTTCCATCTTTGTAACTTTGTAGTACAAGTTTCATATGCATTTTCCATAAAAACAGTCCTTGTTTTCCTAACTGACCAAGATTGGTTTGAACTTTTAGATTGTTTTTCATTCCTTTCCCCTGGGGCGGAGAAAGATGATTGACCATGTCTTTGTCCTGTAAACTTACAGAGGTGTTAAACCCTCTCACCAATCCCTAATTGTCTTTAGAAACATAGATAAATAAGAAAATAAAGAAAGGTAGGCCTTGTTAGTGGTCCTGCCCAGAAATTCAACTGCTGCTCTGGAACCTGCGTGTTTCTTCTGTTGCCAGCTGTGCAACACTAGGTCACCCTGAGATAAATATTAATATTGCTGTTTCTAAAAACCCAAATCTCGCTTATTCTTTTACCTGCTAGCCTTTGGGGGGAAAAAAATAAAAAATAAGGGGGAAAGCAAGGTTTGACAGAGTATTTCCTGGCTCAGCAGTTGGATGAAAGGAACAGCACTGACGCACTTGGTTCAAGGTGATGGAAGGACTTCACCCCAGCTGAGGAGGATTGTGGACACACCAAACAGCTCAGGAAATCCTGCTGGTCAAATATTACCCAACACTTTGGGGGGCCCAAATGTGTTTGACTCAGGGATATTGTTTAGAGACACAGGAGTCATGGTTTGGTTGGCTGCAATAGATTTCTGGTTGGGGGCTGTGAGAATTAAGGCTGTTTTTTTTTTAATTGTGCTAGGCACTTGAGATGTGATCATGTAGAAATCTCTCAGTGCTGTTTTTCCCTGGCTCTTTCAGCTGCTTTTCCAGCACTGATATGCAGTAAAAATCCCATCTAATGCCCTGTCTGTGATCAGCAGAGAAAGCAGGGCATGTCTCAAGTGTGATGTCAGTAAAGCAGTGAGCAGAAAACGGCCTAAAAAGCAGCCAGGAGAAAATGGTGGGGCCAAGGATTTAGGTGGAAAGCAGCCTGCCTGAATATGGCTCACTCTATTTTCATAGCAAACACAAAAACAAGAGCCTGGGCTTTGTTGGAGCCTCTCAGCACTTCACTCTTATAAATAATAAACAGAATACATTTTCCTCCTGTGTGGGTTAGCAAATAGAAATGTGCCTCTGTGATCAGCAAAGGGAAGCCATAATTGAGAGGCAGTGATTTTGTGGAATCCACATTCAAATGGGACTAAATAAAAGCACGAGGAGGATTTCAAAGCATCTATTTCTGTGCTGGGCCTCATATGTTTAGCTGTGGGATTTATTCATGGTACCTTTTTTGCAAGCTGGGATTTGCATTCCCAAACTCAAATCATGCCACACACTCAGCCTGTCTCTGACACAGCAACAGCTCTAACACGGTAACTTTGGGTAATCTTTTGCATATCCCAGCATTTTGCAATTTACTGCCTCATTTTCAGCATAAGAGTTTTGAGCTTTATCTTCCATGGCCTGGCTTGGATTGCAAATGCACATCTTGGTGTGACACCCTTTGAGACTGAAACTGGAAAAATATTGTCATGGTGATCCTGTTCACTTTTTTTTTTTTTGTAGCAGAAATGCAGATTAAAACGTATTTTTCTTGCAGAGGGACACGTTTTTAATGTTCCCCATTTCCAGTCAGTGTCCCACTCCCATTTGGGATGAAAAAGTGTATTTTTACTGGCTCTATTTACTTAAGGGTATCTATTCATTTGGTCATTTCAGTATATCTCAATGTATGTTGTGTTCATGTTTAGGAAACTTACATAATTAATCACCCACCCCTTACCTGAAAATCATCTAAAGAAATTAACTGTGGCTAACTCTACTCAACAACCCACTAACAGCACAACTCTCACAATTCTGGGGGTTTGGAACATGCAGTTCTTGGAAATGCTTTGTCCTTTTGCCTTCTTTTTTCATTTTGTCAATTTTTTTCTTAATGAATGTAATCTCACACCTTCCTATAGTTTCTGTTTTCTTCACATTCACATTTTAGTCATTCAAAAAGTGATTCCTTTTTTCCTTCAGTCATCTGAGTCAACCCAATGGTGGGAATTGTTTTGATTTTAAGTACATGGGATCACAGAGACTTCCTGAGAAAAGGATGTGTGCAAGCACCGGGCTCTAAAGAAAAGATTTAAAGTAATGTTCATGTAAATCACTTTTAGGTATATTCTTTCCTAATATAATCAAGCTATCAGAAGGATGATTTTATTTTATTTTATTTTATTTTATTTTATTTTTGAACCTTATTTTCCTTATTTATTTTGAGGGGCCATGTGGAACCAGGATAAGAAGTAGTTATTGGTGGGGTGTTGCATGACAAAGCGAAAAGTACCACGTTGTCAAAACATTATCCTAAAATCATTGCACTGAAGTGGCTGAAAAATTAGCAAACCCCATCAGTGCATCCCAGTTAGCAAGAAGAGTGGGATGCAGCTGTCTCTGGAGAAATGAGAAGCCCCCATTACTATTTTTAAGGACCAGAAGATGAAAAAAACTGTGGCTATAAATTTACCATCCATTGTGTTTGCTTTCCCCTTTGAAGCAGCAGCATTTTTTAAGTTCTTCAATGGAATCCCATGGTTTCCATGGAATCCCCCAGGTTTTAGAGCAATCCAGGTGAGCCACTCTTGGGGGAGAAGAGAAGATGTGAGAACTCACTGTTTCCATGCTGTTTTCTTGAGTATCCAGCAGCAGTGATGTTTTCTGGTTCCTGGGAACAAAGGGCTGACACCAACACCTCCTTTACACTCCTTGTGATTCTGGGAGGGAGATGAGGAGAGCAGAGCTTCTCCCCTTGGAACAGGCCCAAGGAAAAGCAGCCATGAGGCTGCAGGAAGAAAGTTTCAGGGCTGATGGTCTCTTCTCTACACCCCATTTTTTGGTGAGCCTCCACCTGGACAGCATCATGTGGAAAGTGTCTCACTGATTATAATTGAAGTCATCCTTAAAAAACTGTGCTGTGCACCATGATTATAATTTCTAGCTCTGATAAGGATGTTTATCTCCTCTTGCTTGTTTGTTGCTTGAGTGAGTCTAGCACATTTGGAATTCTGCTTTAGAAGGAGGAGGATGCTGTGCAACTGGTGATATCTCACTGCAGAATAACCCCCAGAGGGATTTGTAATCCCCTGGCACCATCATCTCATAGTGAGCCAAATTGAATAATAAGCTCAGTGCTAGGAATTCAGCCTCATTCTGCATTGGTTAGCATTGCCTAGTAATTAATTATTACTCAGTATTTATGCTATCAATGACATCCAGAGGCTGGCCTAAACACACTGGAGCTGCTGGCAGCAGGAGCAGCAGCAGCAATATCTCTACATGCAGATATTTTGTTCTCCCTCTATAAATATGTGCTGTAGGCTGCCTTTTAAAGGAGTTGTGAGTGCACCTCCCCTGTAGCTAAACACAACCAGACATGCTGGACATCAGTCAAAGATGTGCAATGACACACAGTTTGCTGTTAATGTTTGCAGGATTTGGGATGTTGTAACTGATTTTGGCACTGAAAGTGCAGCCTGGGAAATTGCTTGTCACCTTTGTTTCAGCCCCGGTCTCATTGAGAATCTCATATGCAATTAGCAGTAATTGCTTTACTGTGTTTATTCTAAAGCACACAGCACATTGCTGCCTTGTTCTTTGGTTCTCAAAAATGAGGAGTTAATTGCTAACAAAAACACAAGTCAAGAGAAGGGGACCTTAGTGGTGAGGGACTTTTCTTCAGAGTAGAAAACTACAGAGACTTTAATATTGTTCATGTTCCAGACTCATGGTCCCTCCTGTTCTTGAAATCTCCCTGACTTCAGGGGCAGAACTTGGGCACAAAGGCACAAAAAGTCAACCTCCATTGCCAACATGAGTGGCACAGAGAGAGGAGCTGATTCTCTGCACACCTGTGTGGTTAAAGACCAAAGTGAACAAGTTGTGCTGTCTGTAAGGCAGAACAAATCCTCCTGCACGTGGAACTGGGCAGGAATTCTTTAAAGGGATGTATTTGCTCCACATCCTCTAGGTCACAAGGTGGAAGCAGCACTGAGTGGCTCACATGAATTCCTCTGCCAGTTTATCCTGGCAATATTTTCTCTTTAAACAGCCAAGGCTCCAGAATTAGCATGGGCTGTCTAGAAACCTCAATAAAACAAAGAACTTTGCCAAGAAACAGTCTANAAAACAACTAATGAATAAACCCCATGTTTGTACCATTAAAAAAAAAAAAAAAGAAGAAAAAAGAAAAAAGAAAAGGTGAAGCCCTTCTCATAGATCAACAACAGGAATGTGCAAAATTATTTTCCTTCCCAGGGATGAAGGGCATTGTCTCCTGCTGCCATCCAGGGTGGGTGTTGGAGGACAGGTCTGCTTCTCAACTTTAGGCTGAGTGCACCTCTTTTCATGGAATTCAAGGAAGATTTCATGGATTGTTCATGGATCGTTCAAGGAAGACCTAATCAGAAATCTCCTTGCTGTCCTTGCTAAAGCAGAGGATACTCTTCACTTCCTCATATCGAGAAACTTGCTGCTCTAATTTTTTCTGGAGAAAATAATTTCAGGAGATAAGATAGAGATCGAGCTAAATCAACTTAATTAAAGAAAATGCAAATCCAGTAGAATACATTTTCTGCTGGAGAGTGTAGGTTCTACTTGCTGCAAGCACAAATTTCTCCAAGAGTCTGGGTATGACAAATAGTGGCAATGATTATATGTCTAAAACATTAAAAATATCTTCTGTCACAATGCTGAATGAAAAGAGGAATTTTTTTTTTTTAACTCTTGCAAGTGAAAAAAACAAGCCTAATAAATACCATGGACTGATTTCCAGGATATTCAAACTAGCTTAGATCTTACTTTTAATCCAGTTAATTATTTTGCTATTCTCCATTCAATTAATTATCAGATTAGGGTTCTTATGTAATACATTAAATGGTCCTCTGATAATAAGAGATTATAAAAGAAATGCTGCAGAGTTTGCTTTAGAGGAAAGCACAGCAAGATTGAAATCTGTGGAATTCCAGCTTGAAAGAGGCTGTTAACTTTGATTTCAATTGCATGTACCATTGCAATTGCATATTCCACAAGAAGATGGGATAGATCACTTGGGCCATGGAACAAAGTGAACAATCTTTATTGCAAATCTTTACTGCAGGAACCATTTCAGATTGTACATAAATTCCATTCCTTGGGTTTTCTGCTTAGATCTTCCAGAATTGCTACACTTATCAAAAGCTCTGTTTCAGTTTTTTGTTACAGATGTTGATTATAATTGCTTTGGAACTTTGTAGTTGCACAGGAAGGGCATTAACCAGAGAAAGGCTGACAAGGATGATTAGAGAGGTGGAGCATCTTTCCTGCAAGGAAAATCTGTGAAAATTGAGGTTTTTCAGTCCAGAAAAGAGAAAGTGGCCTAATTATGGTCTTCCAGTACCTGAAGGGAGCCCACAAGAAAGAGGGAGAGGGGCTTTTTACAAGGGCATGTAGTGACAGCACAGGGGGAAATGGCTTCAAACTAGGTTTGGATTAGATATTGGGAAAAAATTCTTTACTGTGAGGGTGGTGAGGCCCAGAGAAGTTGTGGGTGACTCATCCCTGGAAGTGTCCCAGGCCAGGTTGGATGGAGCTCTCAGCAACCTGCTCTGTTGGAAAGTGTCCCTGCCCTTGGCAGGTGCTTTGGAAGGAGGTGATTTTTAAGGTCCCTTCCAACCCAAACCATTCTGTGATTCATGGTATTTCAGCCTTCCTGGAATCTACTGTGGAAAAGAAAAAAAAAAAAATCCTTCTGTTTTACAACCTAAGAACTGATGCTCAGCATGAGTTTTCTATGCTGCAGGGTAGGTGAGGTGGCTTTTCAGCTGCCTCTGTCACCTTCCTTCTGCAAAATCTTTTCATCCTCTCAGTCCTTCACGTGTTGGCCACGTGCCTGCCCCCTGTCACCCTGCTTTTTGCAGTGTTCCATGTTTTTATTTCTGTAGTAGAACTTCTCATGCATTTTCTATAAACACAGTCCTTGTTTTCCTAACTGGCCAAGATTGTTTTGAACTTTTACATTGCTTTTCATTCCTTTCCCCTAAGGCAGAGAAAGATGATTGACCATGTCTTTACCCCGTGAAATTATAGAGGTGGTAACCTCATTGACCAATCCACAATTGTCTTAAGAAAGATATAAAAATGAGAGAATAAAGAAAGGCAGGGCCCTTTTGGTGGTCCTGCCTGGTGGTCCTGACTGCTGGTCTGAAGTCTGCGTGTTTTTTTCGTGTCCAGCCCCCTCCCAGAAAGCCTTTGGAGACATGGCAGCTTTCTCAGGACTCAATTATTTAATTAACTCATTTATCACTGGGTTATTTGAAAAAAACACTCCCATCTGTCTAGTGGTCAAAACCTTGCTCGTGTGTTAAGAAATGCTTCTCAAACTCCCTGCATCCCTTCTGTTTAGCAGCCTCATTCCTCCCTAGAAGCAGCTGGAAAGTTGCTCGATCCACAATCAGCAGTGAGAAGATCCAGGTTCCAGTTTTAACGTTTTAACCTTTTAACATTTTAACGTTTTAACGTTTTAACATTTTAACGTTTTAATGTTTTAACGTTTTAACGTTTTAACGTTTTAACATTTTAACATTTTAACGTTTTAACATTTTAACGTTTTAACATTTTAACATTTTAACATTTTAACATTTTAACGTTTTAACATTTTAACGTTTTAACGTTTTAACGTTTTAACGTTTTTCAAGACGTTTTACCAAGCCTCACCTTGACAACTGTGCTGCGTCTGGGTTTCTGCTCCTGTTTCTAAAAAGACATTTAAGTAACTTTGACATTTATAAAGGGAAAGAGTGCTCAGTGATAAATAGTTTAATCAGTGAGATAATTTAACAGCTTTATTCTGCAGTCTATGTGGTACTGTAAATAGAAAAACAAACAGTTCTTCAAGTATCCACTAGGGTTTCTAAACACATTTCTGCACTGTTTGCATTCCATTAACATCCTTCAGATCCAGATTTACTCACAGTGGTTTTAACTGTCTATGTCCAGACACATTTTAATGCTTTTTCACAGCCTTCATGAGTAAATCTTGATTTAAAAATATAATACCCTGTCAATAATGGCAGGTTCACTGATTATTTAAATAAGGACAGAAGGCTGTCACTTATGTCTCAGATACATAGCAGAGGTCACTAAGCTTAAATAAAGACTGAAAAAAATACCTTGCAAATTCCTCTTTAAAACATTATCAATGACATCTTTCCAATTAAAAATCTGGATTTTCATATCTTTTCCTGTTCATATGATATTTGAAAGCACTGGGATGAAGTATTTTTAATGGACCTTCATGTCATAATTTGAGAGGCCCAGATGAATATTGTAAATTGATGGATATTAATGAAGTAACTGTGTGTCAGAGGGGTGGTCTGGAGACTTGGACAAGAAAGGTGTCAACCCCTTTCCTAAATCACTCCTGAAGAGTGATTGACTCATTAAATCAGGTTCTCCCAGGTGCTTAAAAGGTTTCGCTTTGTAATTCTGAGGTCACAGTGGTTGATGACTGATGGCTTCTTCATAGAATCATGGAATAGAATC
>VZTZ01048677.1:15502-26279 GCA_013400955.1 Drymodes brunneopygia | reverse complement strand
TCTGAAAAAGGCTTCAACACAAGTAAAAAGAGCCCATTAACACAGTACATGCTTCAAAGGCAAAAAGACTTGGATTTACAGCTAATTTCTCATTTGCTTGTTCCAGTCGCTTAAACAGGGTTTATAACCTGTCTGAATTCTAACCTTCCTGTAATACATAGAGAGAACCTATATTAAACGTGCTGCTTCTAAGCATTCTAAGTCAGACTTCAGTTCACCTTCTAATATATTTTCTCTTATCAGAGTGTATTATGTACATAAGACAGCAAGCTCTAACTTAAATTATTCATTCTATTGCAACTACAAGCATAGACCACTTAAGTGATTTAATAGTTAGCCCACAGAAATTCACCACAAAGCCATTTTAAAGTTCCCAGTGATACTCTTTCAGAAAACTGTCTCATTTCAGAATGCCTTCTGAATCTGAAGTTACTCTAAATAAATGATTACCCATGCAAGAAATTGTCCATGAATGCTTTTTAAATACTGGTACTGTGGTGCTTGAAATTGTCTCACTTCCTTGATGTCTGCTGAATACTTTCACAAAACCTTGCTCCACCCCTTATTACTCTGTAACAAACTGCAGATCACCAGACCTGGTACTTCAAAACAATGAACTCTAGTCAAACAGGAATAGCTTGCATTTCAGACTACTGCTGCTTTCTGGGATTTAACCCAATAACACAAAAGATACTTTAAGTGACCTTTTATGCAGTGGAAAAAATAATTCTGAATTATTCCCACCAGATTAAAGCATCACACATTTTCAAAAATTGCCAGTATTATTACCACAATTCCAATTAAATCCCCTCCACTGAGCACTTTAGGATCCTAGCTTTGTCTAAGAATTCAACTGGCTTATCAACTGGTCAGTTCCCAATATGGATGCAATGCTACAGCCTCCTATCTACAGATGGAAAATCATTATTAAACAAACATGTGCACAGCTGTGACATAACAGCCTCCTATTTGGAATAAGGCTGTAATAATTACTTTATGCACTTAAACCCTAGAAAAGTACACCTGGAAACTGGCTGAATAGATTTAAAAACTTACCTCAAGGTCTAGCATGAGTTCTATAAACCTCTCACAATAATGAACTTTGTCCATAGAAATAGGACCTAGATAAAAATTATTTTTTAAAATTGATCCACATCACAGTATATTTACACTTGAACAATTCTTTAAAAATTAAATAAATATTACAAATATAACAGTATTAATTTTAATCTTGTTAAAAGCTAATTAAAACATTCTTCTCTTTCTAAAATAATCCTTTCTTATATTAAAAATTCTTCTGGTCAGCAATGGAAGAGTAATAGAACCAGAATTCCAGGAGTGATTTTATCAACTTTGAAAAACCTTGAAATAACAGGAAAAAGTGCTCACTTCCACAAGAAATCACTGGTACATTATGTTTGTTAAGAACTTTTAACGCCAAGTACCTGAAAATACATTTTTAGAAGCTGTAAACAACACATGTGCAAAAGGCCTTGATGACTACTAAGGGGCCTTTAGAACCATATCAAAACACACTAAGTTTCCTGTAATGACTATCTAATTATTACAGCTTCCACAGAACTGTTAAAGTAAATCTTCCTAAAACAGGTCTGGTATAATTAGGAGGGGATAGGTATCCTTTCTGAGGAAGCCCCTTTACACAAAATTTACCCTTATAGCTCAGGTGAGAGTTGAAGTTTGATAAGAGTTTAACAGCAAAAGCAAAACTCTGGAAACTGATTTCATCCAAATTGTGCTGTGCTTAGAGCATAATAACCCTTTTCTGTTAAAAGGCTAACACCTTCCTCTACAAACACTTCCTTTCTAAATCAGGCAAGCAGATAATTTTGCTTGTCACAATGACTCAAGAGCAGACAAATCTTACAGAATTTCACTTCACTGAGGCTTTTGTTCTTACTGTAAATCAACAGTATGAACAGACAAAGCCTTATGATATGCATTTATACCACCTATTTAACAAGGTACCTAAGTATGTATGAAATGCTTTAATGCTTTAAGACTCTAAGCACACAATAAAGAATATCAGTTCACAAAAATATTGTTTTCATTAAGTTTCTACTGAACAGAAGGAGGTTTAAAGTGGCTTTTTGCTGTTTCATTTTCAAAGTATATACAGATTTGAATATTAATTTTGATATGGAAACCATGCAGACAGGCACACATTTCTCTACAAGCCCCACCTGAATAAGGTCCCCAACTCCAGGTTGATATCCTAAGCACTAGCTGCTTCAGCAACAGAAAAGATTTTAACACAGATTACCAAACAACAAAGTAACAAAAGAACCACAGTCACCTGAGACAGGTATTGACTTCAGAACAGAAATGAATTTCTGAATGAGCTGTGAAGGAAATCTTCTCTCTCGATATGCTCTAAAATTGGACATATGACAAAAGAATTAATCCTCCTGAAATGCAAACTAGAAGTATTTTGTAGCTTTCACTAATATAAAGTTAGCTGCTTCAAAATTCATATAATGGTAGCAGGTTGCTTTGAAACACACCTAAACTGTTTAGATGATAACTTTTCTCTCTGCACTCAGGCAGACAGATTAGCAGTCTACATTTTTAGGCACAGAAATTGATTACAATCCATGCTTTTTACTGCGTCAAGGAGAAGTATGTCTCCTCCTACACCTTACCACATTGCAGCGCAAAGGCATTAGAACATTTAATTTTGTTGAGACAGACACAGATTTATTGAAATACTTGCATAAGCTATATGCTTAAGAGCTAAACTTTTGCTAAAAGTCATGAAAAAAACTGAGTAGCTACATGAATATTCTTTTATGCTTTCTATCCGTTTTAAAATTTGGTATCACAAATTCACTGACCAAATAAAAGATTAAGTTCTATAACAGTATTTTGCATAAAGACTACTGAAAAACAGAACAGCTTCCAGGAGGCCATATATGATCAATCCTTATTTGCCACAAGTTTTCAAAAAGCACCTTTTTCATTGAAATGATTTATTTTGGCTGAAACACAACGAAAGCATAAAGGAAGAAAGGCTGCTATCACATACTGCATTCTTGACTCTTCATCCATTTTTGCATCATTTTTCTTAATTAGATTCCAGAATTTTCTTAGTTTTGGCGTCTTTTTCAACTCTTGTTCCAGTCGATTCTGAAATGTTAAAATGATATTCAGTCACCAAGAAACCTTGTTTTCATGAGATAAAGATACAGTCCAATCTTTTTATTAAAAAAAGAAATATATAACAAACTGAAATAAAGAGTTGTCTCTGGCTATTCTCAGTCAGTATCACTGTAAAACAAAAATGTAATAATGCTAGAGTGCAGCCACCACCAGATGTCAACTCCAATGCCTGCCTGTGACCTCATTGTCTTGTCTACAAATTATAGCTTGAAGAAGCTATAAACTAAAAAGCTCAGTTTTATGAAAAATTACTTAAAAAATATTATTACATGGATATTTGCAACAAACAAGAAAGAATTTAGCAAAGCATACAAAAATATAATTCCAGAGCAATGCTGTAAATATTAGAGTTCCTTCACAGTATTCCATAAGGATTTACTTTACACGACTTGGATAATGCCTAGAAAACTGCTCTGCTAGTTAGCAGTGTTATGCTTACAGGTTGTAGAGCCATCCACATTGGTAAGGAAATGAGCTGCTGCACTTGACCTCTGATCAAATCCACTTCCTGTTAGAAAGTTACAATGAAAAAAAATTTTAGAACATTCCTATGTTTTCTGACATGCCTGTCTTACAAAATACGTCAATGTACATTAGCATCTGACAAAAGTATTTATATTGTTCTATTAGATTTCACAATTTCCAAACAGGAAACTGCACTGTAACCCTACCCAGTGACACCTCTATATTTTAGACTCCTTTCATGGAGTCTGACAGTTCTTAATACTTCACCAGGGGCCCTATCCATGCAAGTATTTTTAGCAAAAAAGATGATGAGAACTGATGTTCCTTCTTCAGTCATTTCTAATTCTTGAACTCAGCTCTCCTACCGTGCTTTCTCTACTTGTTTTTAATCTATTCTTTCTCTCCTGAAACCCTTCATTTATCAAGTTTTTCTCACTACTTTTACACTCTTGCAATTGTCTGAAATAAATTATTTTCTCCATGTCAGTTCAAATGTTCTCTCTCCAACTCTGCCTGTGATCTGGACCCACAAAGTTTCCCTTCTTTCCTGAAGTACTGAAAAATTTCAATTAACATCTGAAGTATGAGTTCATGGACAAATACTCCATTCTCAGCATTCTGAAACTTCAAACTTTAGTGCTCTTCACTTAATACACTACTGTGAGTATTCCATTCAGCCTTTCACAAAGAAGGGCAGCTTCTAAATTCAGTGTGCTTTTACAGGCACATTTTCACCAGCTTCCCTATCATGTTGTATGAGAAATGTGCTCTACAAGAAGGATTCTGTAGTCACCATCAAACTATTTTAAATGAAGATGCATGGCCTCTACAGAAAAATATTATCTCAATAAACTGTACATATAAAGTTCAAGATGGTTACTGGCACCCAAGATCATTCCTAATCCCTAAATCAAATAATACACTTCCTAAGTTGTTTTGTCTGAGACACAATTTTATTATTTGTGCAGATCCTGATTTTGAATAACACATCCCATGTGCAATGTAAGTAAGGAAAAAGCCCAGTAGCAAGAGACGTTAGAGAACACTGCTTCATATAACAGGAAATTGTAAATTGTTCTTCCTGCTTGCTATTTAGGATCTTTAACTCTGTTTTAGCTACAAATTGAGAACACAAATTGGTCCAATGCTTTCTTAAAACTAACTCAGGAGAACTGCACATAAAAATCGTATCTAAACTTGGTTTTAAAAGTGTAAAAACCCACTGTCTTTCTCAATAGTTAATGGAAATAATTTTTGTTCTAATTCCTAGGCAAACTAAAAAGAGCATAGTAGTAACTGATCTCTTTTTAAAAGTAAAGCACCTTTTCAAATATAAATGCATAATTTTTAAAGTACCATTTTTAATACAAAAATTTATATTAAATCCTGTCTTTGAATCGTCTAACTGCCAATCCTCCTGTTTCAAGTCTCATCTATGACCCTGAGTCAGAGAAAAGCAAACGTGATGAGAGTGATGACGTAAGAATCAAAACAGAGGGTAAAAGCCCTCTGGTACTGTCTTTTCCTTAAATCAGGATTTTGCTTCATCTGCCTTGTAAGAAGAAATTGCTCAAATTAAATTGCAACTAACACAGAACAGCATAAACACACTGGAAATATTACAGTTACTTTGAACATACCAAACTATTGAAGCAGTGATCAAGGAAAAGCAGCAGGACCGTCTGTTCATGCAGAGAGTACTCACTCTCATTTTCAACCAGTGATGCTTCCAGTATGCATTTGAAAAAGAAAGGGAGGTGTTCTGGTCTTTTTTTGAATGTCTAGGAATAGAAGAGGAAGGTAATTTTGAGTCAGGTTGATACAAATAATTTCTAACTTCATTCACATAACATGGCTTAAGGTCTCTAAATCCATTTAAACCTATGAAAGAAGGGATGAGCTTTTCTGATTTTCATTTATTCTGACCAGGCAGTACAAGCAAAACAGACTAATGATATCTTCCTGACAAGGGATCCTCCCCCTATACCTTCTGCATAGTCTAACAGGTGATGCACAGGACAAACTAAACAAGAAGCACAGGTGAAGTCTTGTGGGAATGTTCACTTGGTGACTCCACAGAAATACTCTAAAATCTCCCAGGCAGAAGTTAAGTGGTAGGTTTTGGTCAAAGCTATAGCAGCTCTAAGTAATCTGCAAAAAATGAGTGGGTAAAAACCACCAGGGACTAATCACAGTCCTTGGACTTCCGTTCAGCTACCTGAGCAGGAAAAAGATAAACTAAATAATCACTAAGATAAAACAGCTCCTTTACAAGGGCAGTCATGTACCAAATAACAAATTTACCTAAGATGCTTCGAACATAGCATGCATCTGTCATTTTACATCTACTACATTTGCCAGAAGAAAAACACACAGACATCATATGAGCAACTCATTAATCCTTCGTGTTTTAAGCACTCAAGTAATGGCACACATACTAAAATAAGTGTGCTTCTGAAATAATGCCTGCATAGAATGTATAACTAGGCTCACGTTGTTGAGACAGCCTGTGAAACCTGGATTGTTTGTAGAAACATTAAATAATTTCTAAACTAAAAAACCCAGAAACAAACCAAAACAAAAAGGCCAAACAAAAAAAAACAACCAAACAATATACACAAAAGAAGTGCAAGACATTATTTTAGTATAAAGCAAAAAAGACAGAAAACAATATTCACATGCTTTAAGCAAGACATTATTGGATAAAACATTAGATTTCCAGTGGTGCTTTCTTATTTATACAGATATATAAATCCCTTTATTTTTTCTTTCAATAACAGAGAAAGAACTTTTCTGTAAATACCCAACCTCTGTCAAGTGCCAAAAAAGCAAGTGCTGGTGATAATGTCCAGCATCTCATAGCAGAACCAAGGACTTCCACACCAGAAGGAATCAAGTAATTTTTCACCTGTCCATTCCTTTCTCCAAAAAGGAGCACAAAGTTTAAAACACCATATGAGATATTTCAGCTGAGGCACCATTTCCTTTTAACTACAAGCTCTTCTACCTTCTGTCACTGTAAGTGATTACACTGTAAAAGCTGCAACTTGTGGATCAAAGTCAATTCCAGCTGTAATTGAAATCAGTTACCTCCCACGCAGGGACATTCTCTCTGAACTTCTCATTCACCATACAGCAGATTGACATTAAATATGCCTTACTGGACACCTCTGGAGAATAATTCATCCATAGGTAATTTTCAAGGTACTGACTGTGAAGAGATAAAGAGTATTTCATTAGTTGCAGCCACCCACATAATCTGTCACTCATTTAAAAGAGCACAAGGTTTTTTTTCCCCTCCTTCTCCTGAAAGCCATCTTCATAGTTTGTGAGTAGTTCCTCAAGTTACCTCTCATCTAGGTCACTGAAGCAAAACTTGTTAGACTCACTAACTGCCACGAGATACAAATGAGTTTTTTATCCGGAAGACACATTCACCAGCAGGTTTGCGAGTGAAAGAAGCAGCCACAGCTCCATACAATTGTATAACACAAATTCATGTTGATTTTCCAAATGAATAAAAAAGAAAATACTTCACTTGTCTAAAGAATGTCATATTCAGTGTTTTCAAGCATAAGATGCAATGGACAACTACTGTAAAACTGTATTACTAAATAACCTTTCTTGTAAAAATTTAGGAATCACCTAGACAGCTTTCATGCTTCTAATCATATAAAGGCAGTAAGAATAGTGCATACTGTGCAACTAAAATAAAGCTCTGAATATTAAGGAAGTTGTTAAATGTTTTCAAGGTGAAAAAATATTACTGGATACTGGGAAATGGCAGCTTCCCTGAAATGAGCATTTCTTCTTTAATATTGTCCTTTTCTCACAGAAGAAACTGTCGATACTAGATCTTGAGAGATGAGAGGCTTTTTGGACTGCCTTTCTCCTTTAACTTCCTATGCAAGACAGTTACACCTGAGCAGGTAATCCCTAAATCCAGTCTTGCACCCTGTGCTATTCTATCAACTGTCACTAAAGACTAGAAAATTTTGTTTCTTCCTAAACAAGCTGCTCATCCATTCCTTCCTCTCAATGCCTGCTCTAACATGCATTTAGACCCTCACGAGACAGCTCAGTTTACCTATTTATTTTTTCCAGCTAACTCTTGTGATGTCTTTCAGTAAGGTAATTCAATAGTTTCAGAAAAGACAAGTGCCAGAGATAGTGGTGCAAAAAGGCAGCAAGAACTTGTATGTAACCAAGAACTAAAGGCTCAGTAACAGAGAGGGATTTACCCTTTCTGGGGGCTCAGACAGAATGCACAGCTTTAGATGGAGCTGAGACAAATTAATAAGCATTTGCTTCTCATCTTTACAGATTCCTATGAAAAAATAACTCCAAATTTCCCTCCCATTAGCTTACCTGAATTCAAGAAGCATTATCTTTCTAATTGCAAACCTAAAAAGGAAAAAGTAATCAATTAACACAGGAAAGAAAGCCTCCCACACACATCTTAGCTGCATGGAAAATAGCTGTATTTTCCCTTATTTCATTATATAAGGAAATTTGTAGAAACACTCAGGAATTATTTCTGACCTGACATTTCCATGCAATAGCAACCACTTGAATGCAGAAGCAACTGCTGTAACACTGCAGAAGCTAAAGTTCATAGACATTCAATAAGCAATTAAATTCACATTTTAAAGAAATTCATGTAAGTCTTAAATATGAAGACACCACTTCCAATAGCCCTGAAGATACAAACTGCTAGCAGCCGAGAGTGTCTCCTGAAAAACTACAATTATATATTTAATCTCTTCATAATGGCATTTTTTCTTAGTGACCGGAAATGGAAGTTTGCTTTGATACCGTATGACAAATTCTTAGATTGCTTTCATACAGGAATAATACAGAGAATTCTCTGCAGAGCTCAATCTTCCCCAAAAAGCTCCAGCTACAGTTGCAACTCTTTCCTGTACGCAGAGTTGCAGAATGCAGTGTATCTTGGATTCTTTGTCTCTCCCATCTAACAGTACAATTCACTGAAACTAGACCTTCCCTTCACGAACCTGGTGACAGCAGCCAGAACACAGAAGAAAGCTAGAGGCAGTGCACTCCTCAACAGTTGTTTTTTCCTTTACATTCCTTAGTGACAAAAGAAGGGATCAGCCTTCTATAACCACCACAACAAAACCAACATAAAAGACAACAGACTACAACATAAAGGGTCTGAAAAATGTTAAGTCCAACCACCACGTTTAAGATTTATGGGCTTAGGAACTCTCTTGTTACCAGAATCAGACTTTGAAATACCACAATGATTGAATTACTTAAATGCACTTGAGTAATTTTCATCTGCTTTCAATATATAGATGACTTTTAAAGTATTCTATCAAACATTAGAAACAACCCCAGCATGGATAATGTTGGAATGGTGGTAAATAAGAGAAAGCAACTGGTGTACTTACTTTGACCTGACAATTTCTTTTGTATATACATCTTCAATGACCTACGGAAAAAAATTTTAAGAGAATTTTATATACCCACTAAAGTGATTCAAAATGCATTAACACATCTTACTCTGAATTAGGACTCTGAATTAGTTACTCTCTGCTTACTGCTATTAAAATACTTCCAATCATTTTTTCCAACAAGACTAAAAGAATCTGCGCTATAAGTTGCAACAGGCACACTCTGACATCACATGACACGGAGATGCAGCTCAGCTGTTTATGTACATCCTAACAATCTACAGTTCTAACAATCACAGACAAATTCTATAACAAATACTGTAAAATGACTGAATAAACTGAGGCTGAACAGGGAGATTTAGGCAAACATCATAAGGAAAAGAAACTTAACATTTAAGTACCCTGCAGTACACAAAACCAAACACACCATGCCAAATTTTAAATATTCAAAATGCACATATCCACCAGAATGGCAATAAAGTTGTCTGATGGAAACTCACCAAAGAAGCTTTTAGAAAGAACACAGCTCAGTAATACCTGATCTTTCATCCTTGTTTGGTTTCTGAAAGTAAAACCCTCCTCAAGCATTTTTTAACCTCAAAGGAGATGCTCAAAAGTCTTTTGCCCTCATAAATTCTTGGCCAAAATCAATGGAACAAATAGCATACAAAATAACTGCATGCTATAGCACACCTTCCAAACAGTGCCTACATTTATAAACTACAAATACACGATAAATGACAGTCTCAAGCAACTGTTGACCTTCCAAGCAGTCTCCTGTACTCTCATATAAAATGAGCAACACTGAACATGGGCACATCACCGAATGGTTGATCCCCATTCTTTTACACCCCACCAAAATTCCAGTAGAAGTAATTACCTTTACATCAAAAGACAATGTTTTCTTCACATGTGGAGCCCAATATTTATTTGCTAACTGCACAAGGGGAAAAAAAAGATTAAATACATATTTTCATGTTAATGATATGATCTCTACAACACATCCCACACCCAAACTTTATTTCACTAGTATCTTGCTTAATTTCAGCTTATGCTAACTACAAGTAGCAAAATTATGTTTTCTAACAGCAATGCTTATCAACCATTGAAGGCTTTTATGCCTGAACTTCTTCTGACAGAAATGCGACTCTTTGGAAAGACTTCAGATGCACAGACTGCCATCTAACGAACCCTTTCTATTCTTAACTTACATCTAACAAATCCATCGAAAACAAACCATGATCTTTCAGGAACTGTAAATCCCAAAAGGCAAGTGATTATGCTTCCTTGAGAAATCTGACGAGTAACTAGAGGCTATATAAAATAGTCTTGCATTTTAAGGCTCTTAGCTGCAGCCAACACTTCACCAATACTCCTGAGCTATGATGACAAGAGCTTCCTATGCAACTTTATTGAAGCTTCTTTATGCTCTAGAAGAGTAAGGAAAGCAGATTTCCAAGAAAAAAAAAAAAAGAAAAAATAAAGACGACTTGTAGAAAGCCACTTAAAACTCAGCAACAAGGAACTCGCGGCAGCTTTTCACATGTTAAAAGACGTCTTACAGCGATGCACAGTGTATTGCACTAATGCGTTTGGTGGTGTTGCTTTGTAAATCCCGCTGGTCTGGACGCGCGGGTCGAAATACCCTTTTGTACATGACAGAGGCGTACATCTCTCGTCAATTACAATCAAACAAGACCCTTTCCCCATGACCCGAC
>VZTZ01048677.1:0-15447 GCA_013400955.1 Drymodes brunneopygia | reverse complement strand
GGCTGGAGCGGCCGCGGGGCGGGCCGGTGGTGGCTGCACCATCTGCTGCTGCCTCCGAACCTCTGCAGCTCCCTCCCTGCACTGCTGCTCCCTCCGAGCACTGCAGCTCCCTCCTGCGCCGCCGCTCCCTCCTGCGCCGCCGCTCCCTCGCTCCCTCCCTGCGGCCGGCGGGAGCTCAGGAGTCGGTGCTGGAAGGCCGAAGGAAAAGGTGACAGAGGCTGTGACCGCACGGGGCTGCTGCCACACTCAGCCTTCCAAGGCTCTGTGAGTCTGCTCAGGGAGACTCCTGGATTTTTTTGTATCACCTAGAGTACAGCTTTCTGTCCCTCTATCGTGGAAAAAACACACCCTTTATAACATCGAACAATTGCCACCGAGACCTGAGCGTGGGTTAGCGCTCTGTCCGATCCACAGGCCCGTAATTAAGGCCATTTACTTAAGAGTTGGACTGGATGATCCTTATGGATCGCTTCCAACTCAGAATACTCTGTGAATCTCTTGAAATGTGCGGAGGAAAGGCAAAGGTACAAAGGGGAAATTGCGTGCTCAAGGAAGTCAACAGTTTGGTAATGCTTTAGAGTAGTTTGCAATTAACTCACTCTATTCGGTAAACAGATTAATTAAGGAGGAAATTGCCAGACTCCCCAGGGAAGTTACTGTGCTTTGTTTCTGGGCTCATTATCCAGCACCTGCCACTAGAGTACTTTAAACTTCCAGGCAGGTCCCATTGAAGTCTGTTTGAATATGACCTCCTTTGTTTTGGTATCAAGGTGATCTCCATTTCATTTCTTCAAGCAGAGGTTAAACTAAATATTCTTTTTGAAGTCACATTAGAATGTACAATGGGAATGGGAAAAGTGATGACAGTACCTTGAATAGGATCAGACAATGGCTGCATTCAAATAAATATGCCTACTGCATGCCTTTACTTTACAAGATCCAGAAAGATGAAAACTAGTAAAATGAAAAAGTTACAAAAGTACCAGTAGCAAATTTTGTACATAGCAAGAATTGAAAGCGAAGCTATGAAACAACGATAACAAAAGGACAAAGGAATGTAAGTTCATTACATATATATATAGGCTGAAACTAGGAAAGCTTCTGGAACTGGCTTTCAGATGGAAACGAAAAGTTTGATTTGGGTTAAGATGGGACAATTAGGAGAGGCAAATGCATTTTGGACTTTGCAAATTTTGTAAAAATATTCGTGAATTTTCTAGAACAGCCTTGCAAGGCTGACCTAAATCTTCTGCTTATGATGGCTTATCAGGCCTGTGTCAAACCCCACAAATATCCATATGTTATCAAAGCTACGAAACTTCAAGGAGGAATCCACATTTACCTAACTTTTGGCATTTGGGTGTCCCAGTCAGGACAAGGAGGTCAGATGTCTTCAATTTCACTACAGTCAATGTGGCAGCAGAGGTCCTTCCAAAGGGCAAATCATAACTAATTTAAAGTTCATTCTCTGAAGGAACTTCTGATATCAGAAACTAATATTAGATGCCTAATGTTAGGCAATATGATTACATCCCTCGGTGAAAATGTCAAATAAAGTGGCAAAGATCCCCTCCCTATAAATAATATATTAATTTTTCTCTATACAGGATATTGTTTATTTAGAGAGTCCTGGGACAGTAGGACTGCAAATGAGTAGCAAAAGTATAAATTAGTGCCTTGGAAAAATACATTCGTTCATCCTCAAGAGCAGGGGAATCTTTAAAGGATTGTGGTGAGACCAAGCATAATGACACCCAGTGTTGTCCCTTTGTCCCCATCTGCAAATCTCACCCCAGCTCACTGTCTATTAAGACTGGCCTCTTGAATTTCTACTCTCAGTTTCCCCCAGAGTGGAGGCACATCTGACACTTTCCACTCCAAACTCCTTTGTAATTGAGGAGAAATAAAATCCTGTACCCCATCATCCCAGCGGCCTTCTGTGAAGTTCTCCATCTTTCTATACTCATTGGCGTAACATGTCAAGAAAATCAAATATTCCTTTCAAAAACCTGTTAATTCATTCATGAAGACATGTATTATTTAAAAGTCACATATTTGAGTAGATGCAGTTTTCAAGACTATGATTCATTTCTAGGCTGCATACAGTCCTGGTCAATTTATATTCTGTGCTGCTTTCTTGCTTAATTAGCTCTTCTTGTTTTGGATGTTTTTCCTTCTATATTATTGTAACCAGGAAAAATATGCTTTTCTCCATTTCTTTGTAAACTGTGTAAGCCAAGGTCATCAATAAGCTGGCCACTGCTTTTATTTCAGTTATACTCTCCTGAGCACAGTTCCAGCAGAAGAGATGTGCCTAGTGATAATCAGCAGGAGTTGAGTCAATGTTCCTTATTTTCTACCTTTTAGATTATTTGAAATTCTACCTAGCATCACAGAAAATATTAATTCCTAGCAATGAAAACTCAAGACAATTCATAGATAAAGATTTCCAACATTAATTGATTTTGTTTGTTACTGTTTTAGGGTCATCAGTGAGACATGACCAGTGAATTCAGCAGATTCAGCAGTGCCATAGATTCAGCAGTGTCATACTTCTAATATAAACACTGTCTCACTTTTGACTGTTTCTCTTTTCACACAGAGATTTAGCCTTCAGCTTCTTACACATAAATAAACCCTGCACTGAGATGCAGACTCTGTATGGATACCATCTTGCACCTTTGTATACTCTGGTGGGAAAGTTTTGTTCCAAAGCAGGTAAAAACTACCAGCACTGTACTCAGGATGCAAAATGGCATTCTCTTGGCACTCTAGTCATCAAATGCCCTCAAAATTATGAGCATTTTGTCTGGTGGATAACTGGCTTGTTCTCCTCCAAGGAAGCATTGTGCTGGGACAGACGATTCCCCATGTGCCTCAGCCTGGTCACTGAAGCACAGCAGCAGTGACCTTTCCTGGCTCTTTGATCTGGAATGATGGGGTGACTACTATCACAACTCTACTGTCACCTGTCCAGGTGGCCAGGGGAGCAGAACAAATGTTCCCCTGACATAAGATGGATTTGAAGATATCAAAACCTTCTTTTCAGGGTAGAGACTGCTCCCTCATAGCTGAGGGCATGCTAAAACCACTCTCATAAAACAGAAAAGCAGCTCACTGACAGACAGCATTTTCATACTGCCTCACGCTCTCCCATCCAGGGGCTGTTTTACTGCTGGTCCAACTGTACAATTTCCATCTAGGCACAAAGTTCGAGTACATGACCAAGGCTGTTGAGTCTTTGACCTCAATTGCTTCTTGATAGAGACACTGAGGCCTGAGAGACATTTCTTCCTTCCCAAATCGACTGTGGCTGTACTTCTGCTTTCAGCAGAGGTGTTTTCTCCTTTCTGCATGTACTGAATACCCTTAGTGTTTCTTGGTCCTTGTGTTCCCCAACTCTGAGGCCAAGGGAGGTCTACATTCCCTTTTCGAAAGTGAACCGTGATTGTTCTGACAGCCATGTTCTGTGTGCAGAAGGTCAAAACCAGCTAAGTTTTGATGGCTGAATTGTGCTTTCTCTGTGCACAACTTACAAATATTGAGGTGGTCCGGGTGGTTTTTAATAGAACTATGCTTCTCAGAATGGAGGTTGAAATATCTGGGGTGCGTCTCACTGCTGTATGGGAATGTGTTATCTGGCCTGGTATCGTTGCATTACACTACATGTGTACACCTGGCTTTGGGGAGGCACCTAACTGCACACTGCACACCTTAATTTAAGGCAGATGAATCTCAGCCTGAGTGACACTAAGCCATATGTTGGGTAGGCTTTCTGTGAAGCAAGCCTGTAAAGCTTAGGAGAACACTTCACTTTAAAATCAGGTTTTATCTTAGTTTATTGACTTTTGCACATACACATGAGATTTTTCAAGAGGCATGCCTCTGAAAAGCTCTGAAACTGAAATCTCCACATATGAGAATTTCAAGTGTCATCATGTACATAAACCAACTTGTACGTACAGCTTTTCTTCTATCCAAAGGAGGAAAGTGACTATGAATATTCAATATTTTGAAATATTTCTTGCAAAGTTACATGAAATAAGTTTTTGAAAGGGATGGGGGATGAATGGCATATAAATTAAATAATATGTACATTAAGCAAAGAAGATCTGAAATCTCTGTGTCTCTTACCTCTTGAAATTATCAAAGAAATATCTTGATTTATAATTCAGGTAAATAAAATTCAGAAAAGCTTCTCAAAAAAGATTAGAGGAATCCTTTAACATGTAAAAAGCTTATGCACAATGACAGGGGGTTATTGCTTTGGTTATAGCTCATCCTTCATAGCAGTTAATATTCATATAAACTAAATGTTCAGTCTGTTCATTACAGCTTTAATTCAATCACGTCACGTTGGTTTTACTATTTTATGTGCATTCTTCTAGTCCAAGACTTTTGTCACTGTGTTCATCTCATTAAATATGTGTACTTCCACTCAGTAAATATGGGTACTTTCAAAAATGATGCCTCCGTTTAGTAACAGATGCTTCTTAAAATATTTAGAATTTTAAAGTGTAAAGAAGCCATCAGTAGCATTCTGATTTGTGTACAAATATTTATTTAGCACACATTCTGGCCAATGTACTGCCCTTGATTTTTGTGCAAAACTTACAGTAACTTCAATGGATATTCTGAGCTCATGACTAGAGGAAAGTATGGTTAATTCAGCAACCCAGCTGCTTTTATATCCCAGAATAGCAAGCAGTGCCTCTAGTGAAGGAGACGGTGAAAGAGGCGACTTTGTGTCATTCTTAGCTTTCTGTTGCTGGGCTCACATTTGGGTAACAGCTCAAGTTAGAGCAGACTCCGGACTATTCGAATTCTCTTCAGAGACTTTTAGCTAGGCTCCTGCCAGCTGAGGCAGAACAGTGGTAAGAAGTTGGGATCAATAGTCAGAAAAGCTCTAGCAATATTTGCTAAAAGTTCTGTGAGAGGCTTTTATGTGATTAAGTTTCTATGTGGAAAAATTAATATGAAATAAATCTGTTTGATGGAGAAATTTCATCACTGAAATGAGATTTTTAAGGGAAAAAATTTCCTTTCTGCTAGTGCTGACATGAGAAGTGCTATAGAAATTGCAGTCTATTTGCAGCATCATTGTATAAGTACATTCTTGATCACATCTCTTTTCTCACAATAAGGAAAAGAAAATACAGACTGAAGACAAAACTGTAACATACCTAATATGCAGCATAAAATTCAATTGAGACAGCAATTCTAAGATGCTGAGAGCTAGCTCCAGTTTCTAAAGCTTTCATCCTTGCTTTTCCTATATTTTCTAAGTTTTTGGTAGACATTTCCAGTAGCATGTCAGGATTTTAAAGGAGTATAAAATGGCAATAAAACAGAATACCTACCGAAACCAGCATATTCACACCAGTGTAATACCATAAAATAATGTTTTGACTTTTAATAATTCCTCTTACTGAAAAAACCTTTCTACTGTAATATAAACGACAGTATTACTCAACAAATCATTTTAGCTTATTAGCAAATAGATATTTTTCCTTTGCTAATTGCATTAGCACCAGTTATATCAGTTGTTATTCAACACCTGAGGGAATTCCTCTGGAGATATTCTCCCCACCCAAGTCCCTGCTGCTCTTTAGACCCAGAGTGTAAGACACAAGATATAGTACACTACAGCAAACAACGTCGCCCAATTACCGATCCAAGGTTGCTCTCAGTGTCATGAAAAAGTTTGATCTTAAAAATTATCCTCAATTTGGCAGCTACACTTGAGGTGTCTAGATAGCTTAGCAGATTTCTACTTCTTCTAGTAGGACTGTATTGTCACTAAAAGGAATCTCTCTGCTCTGCTGTGTTTTTTGTTTTAGAAACAAAATAAACTAGAAATTGAGGAAATCTGATTTTCTGTGGCTCAGCAAGCTGCTTTTGCAAATACATACACAGGAATTAAGATTAATACTCAAAAAATGCACAGATAAAATAATGCCACTTTGCATCCAGATAGTGTTTTCCTTTACATCACTAGGATTTGAGTGTAGTGCTGTAGCAGTACAGAGGGGAGACACCATGAGTAGCTGGCTTCTTTAGTTTAGGAACAGTCTTTTACTTTTTAAAATGGCAGTGGCCACGGAATTCTGTTTGCCCTCCTTCACTGTGTCAGCAAGGCACATTCCAGTGCCACTACCCTGCACACCCAGATGACTCTGAGTAAAGAATGACAGGCCATGGTCTATACCATCACCAGGCAGCTTCTCACATCTTCCTGCACTCGCATCCTCAGGAACTATTTTACATGGCAGCACACGTGCAACAGCCAGCTCCAGGACTCTTGGACTAGAGGTCAGAGAGGGTTTCAGAGATCTGTACAGACTGGCACCAGGGACACTGGAAGGATTCCAGAGAAGAGGGAAAATTTCAGCCACATATCCAAATCATGTCAAAAGTATAACAGTCAAGCTGCACATTAAGATATCCTGGGAGCAGTCAGGAACTGGACTGGCAGAGAACAGAAGTAAAACAGCATTCAGAGAGCCATGATGACTCAGCATAGAGATAATGACACTTTCATGTTAGAACAATTGTTTCTGAACAAGGAGATACCAGTTCATTTGTGAGTGATTTTGTTGTCATAAGACTGATTTCTCCTTCACTGGCATAGACTTTGAAGATTCACTTTTTTAACAGATGCTAAAAGAAAAGCTGTTTAAAAGCTGCTTGACAGAACTAGTCATTATATGAAGAAATACAACTTATTTGCTTAACCTGGAGAAAGAACATTATAGGAGGGCACAGAAAAGTCACTTCTGTAATTTCAATTTTCCTTATGATAACTGCCTCTCAGACACATCTCATCCATAGCCATCAGACCATAAAACCAGGCTATTAAGTTAAAACTTACACTTTAAAAATCCACAAAACCTTGTGCTAGGAATATGAACCATTACCACTTTAGTTATTTAGGAGGTCTGGGCATTTTCAACATCATTACAAGGGGCCATTAGATGGACTGAATTCATAGTCTTTATTGATTAAGAGTCATCCAACTGTACTTAGATAAGTGTTACTCAAATGAACTACTATTGAGAGATTATGACTTTCAAAGTTTTACATTATACTAGGAGGCAGCCAGGAAAACTAAACATTAGATCCAGCATCTCAGTTTGAAGCCGAAGGTGTCGTTAACTTCGATTAAGTTTTTTTGATGTCTATCTCCCATTTGCCTCACTAATTTTCTTGTTGGCTCTGGGTGTGTGAGAGCAGACCACAGCCGAGTGAGAAACCCAGCACAAAGTGAAAAGCAGTTACAGTGATTAAACAGTTTTTCTATGCTTTGTTATTGCTTTTTTCCTCTTGAATTTTTCTGTAGACAGATATAGGAATACTTATATATGTATGTTTAGACTTTCTGCAACCCTTGTGTGGGGGTGCAGCTGCCACCCACACACACACCTCGGGCCACACTGTGATCTCAGAAATGCTCCTCGGGCCTTGGCCTTGACAAACAGCACTGGGGCTGAGCTCTCTGAGCTTATCAGAAACACTGTCTCTTCCCGGGAACTTACGTTGTCTAACAAGCTCCTGGTTTTTTAATGAACAGCCTTGGAAACTTATTTTTCTTGCCTATATAACAACACAAGTGAAACAATGTTTTGTTACCAAACTTTCAGAGGAAGTCACTGAGCCAAATTGCATCCAGGATGGAAAATTACTGTGACTAAAGGCAACTCTCTAGCAACCCTATAAACAGCATTCCTAAGACAGACCCTTGGTCCTCTCCTGAACCACAGTGGGCTTCAACCAGCACTCGCCCTCTGGTGAACTCTCAAGCTTGCTATACTCAGGACTGCACTGAACACCGCTGCCAGAGCCTGGGCTGATACCCCCCCCACAGGCTCAGCCCTTTGCCCATTGAGAAGATGCAATGGCACCTGATGTGAGAACTTCACTNGATGTGAGAACTTCACTGAACCTGAGGGAAGTTTTTCACACATATATACCCTGGACATATTCCTTTAAGTCTCTGTGTGTGTGAGTGTGAATATGCTACAGCAAATATACTATGAATGTTGCTCTCTTGGATTCTTAAGTATGTTAAATTTGTGAGTTAGGCCTGTGAGTTACCGTAGTGCTATATAAATTCTACACAGTCTTTGGGAAATTGTTTAAATTTAGTGCTGTTAAGTGCTGTTACTCTAGGCCTAAACTGTTGGTCAAATCTGGGGTTAAGTTTGGCAAGGGGCTCCCCTCTGAATCTTGTGACTCAATTGGAGGGTCCCCCTTATTTCTTTTATCCTTACCCTTCCCATCCTTACCCTTTTTCCATCACCAGCCTCCACACATAATTTTAGGTTGATTTTAGTTATAGATTGATTTATTTTAGATTTTAGTCTGATTTTTGTCTGTGTGCTTTAACCATCTAGTACATAGTAAAGTGAATGTTGCCCACAAATATTGTGCTTTCGCTTTTACATTAAACCTGCTTTTGAGGATACCTTTGCTGTGATTCTTTGAGCCACCTAAAACACTCATTTGTGACACACTGCAATGATAGTGTGGCATGAACATTCTAAAGGTATCCATAGCCATTTCCTGGACAGAAAATGGATTATGTGATCCGTTACTACTGCAATTGCATCATTTGTCTTCAAAAACTCCCTTTTACCTTTTTTTGCCTGTTTTAAAATATTGACTCAAATTCTCAAAGATACTTAAAGAATTTTACTGTTAACTGCAAAAGACACAGGAATTCAACCTCGATATTTTCCCCTCCTGACTCTAGAAACCATTTAACCCCTTTCTAGCCAGTTTATGGAATAATCCTCATAAAATCATGAACTTATACTAACATAAAACTTTTTATGAAGGGATGGAGAGACAGATAGACATTGTGGCTCTGAAATGCAAGCCCAAAGATTTCATTACTTTCCAAATTCATCAGACAGTAACACTTCCCGCAAATGTCTATTCATCCCTCAAAAATATCTTTTTATATCACTTTCCCTTCATTTTACTTAAAATGGTATTTTAAAAACATGAAAGTTTTGTGTTCTCTAAACATTACTCTCATAGCATTTTTAAATGACTGTAACTTCTTAAGAAAGACGTTATTATCTTTAAATTTATTTTTATTTTATAACAAGATATCTGAAACCACACCTATTGTTCTAACATACAAAGTTATTTTGAGATGCAGTCTTTTCTGCATAATGAATGTTAGGTAGTTTCAAAACTCTGGTTTGCACATAAAGCACACACCGAAAGTACAATATAAATAAAATAGTTTATTACAAGTATTTTAAAAGAGCTCTACAATATGTTTTCAAAAAATTTTATACAGCATTTTGTCTTTCAATATGAAACAATTCACATAGGGAGAAAAAAATCTCAATATATAACTATAATCATTATTAATATACTGAATTTGTCTGTCATACAAAAAGCATAGTAACTACAGACTGTTTCCAAGTATTTTTCCTGGTTTTATTCTTGCTGAAAATGGAAAAGAATAATATGTATGAAAATAAAACTCCTTTTACCCTTCATATTTATCAAGTACCACAAAGTTCATGCCACTTCAAAAATAAAAAAAAATCAAATCCATTTTACTTAAATAAATATGGTCCTATTTAAATACCTAAAACAATGTAATGTTTTTTACAGATATGTTAACTTTGAAACAGGAATAAGAACTTCGGGATTCAACTATTCAAAATTTGCATAACAAAGAAAGTATCCTGAATGGTAGTTTTTCAGAGCACAAAAAAGAAGAAACAAACTTCATTCTTGTTCATAATGTATGAAGCTCCACTGCACTTGCACTTCTTGCTAGCCCCATTGGCACAATGAACAAAACCATCTACTTATCAGAAAGTATAACTACAGATTCTATTAATACAAAATCAGAATTACTTAATTTCAGCTAAAAGTAATTTTCAGTCTCTTATATTTAACGTAATGAGAACATGACTTGCTGACAAAACTGCTCATCTGAGTTATTATCACATCTTAGAGAATATTTCTTTTACTGGTTCACTATGTATGCTAGAAAGAAAGGAGACTGAACAGATAGTAAGCCCATTTGTAACCTTAATGATAATTTCTTGTCTTCTTTTCTTACAGAAAAATAGTTCAGTAAAGTATGAATTGGCCAAAAATGCTAGAGAAGGCAAGGAATTTACAAGGAAGTGGAGTTAATGAAGTGGGGAAATGGATAAATTGATTTTAAATCCTAATATTATAGCAGTCTCCTTGTATTTTATATAAAAAGGGAAATTATCTAATTCCTCATGTATGGCTCTCCAAGCACATGAAGTGTAAATAACAAAGCAGTTTTTTCTATCCTATAGAAAACAAATTATTCTATAACACCACATCAACATTCTTCTCATTGAGTATCTCCCTTTTTTCTACCATCTTTTTTTGTATCTTCTACCTAAAAATAACTTTTTTTTAAAAAGTATGGGATTAACACAAGTGTACTTTGCTTGCAACATACAGAGACCCAGAAGAAACTAAAAGGACCTTTTTTTCCATATTCTCAAAATTACCTTTTCGTCTTTACTTTTTTGATAGTTATCACTGAACATAAAATACTACATGGGAAAAGGTAAAACTTTTCATCTGTCTTATTCATGGAACACTGCAGATTGCTGCAACACTATTGATACAATATGAATGTGTATTTATAAATTAATTTAGCCAAAGGGAATGCAAAGAGTGTGTGTTTGGGCTTGTTTCATTTTTAAAAAATTCTCAACATTAATATCTCACAAATTATATCAAGCAGACAGTTCTGAAGACAGTAAATTAACTTCACCAGGTCATCTCTGTAATAGAAAATATAATCCCCTTCAGTTAATTGTTTGGCCTGATACAAATATTTTATAATTATGCAACCAAAAAAATTAAAAATTATTTCATAGGACATTATCCAGTTTTGATAAAACTAACACATTTTCTGCTTGTTCCTCAGTGGAAGTAAGCTTTAAGCTCTCTTTAAAGTGAATACGGTGGTGCCTTTTCAAATGTGGGGCCTGTCTGAATTTTTTTCCACAAACTAAACATTCAAATGGCTTCTGTCCAGCATGCATTAGGTGATGTCTTTCAAGCTTAGAAGGAGATTTAAAAGTTTTACAGCAGATATTGCATTGATATAATTTGTTAACAGCTTCACTTTTTTCAGTACCTGCAGAAAAATCGTAGCAATAGCTGTAACAGCTTTGCTCTGTTTCCAACAATTTACTGCACAAATACGGCTGTGAGTTTCTGCTGCTGGTGTCAAGAAAATCCCCTGACTCGATTTCAACTTTGATTTCAGCTGCTTGGTTTGACTGAATCAGCTCAAATTCTTGAAAGCCAGATGGCTGTGAAGGTGTTTGAGAATAACCCGAATAACCCACAGGCTGAGAAGACTTAAATTCAGTGTGATCTCCCTGATGATTGAAAAGTTTGTTCAGGTTCTCAAATTCTACCTGGCAAACGGGGCTTTTACAGACTCTCTTTTCAGTATGGGTGAGCTGATGTCTTTTTAAGTGAGCTGACTGTCTAAATGTCTTCCCACAAACATTACAGCCAAAGGGCTTTTGTCCCGTGTGTATAAGATAATGCCTTTGAAGTTTGGATGAAGATGGAAAAATCTTTTCACATCTGTCACATTTACACACCTTGTGTCTATTATGTATATTTTTAGCAGAAGCTGAAAAAGCACAGTGAAGTACTTCTGGATTATCAAAGAAGCTATCATTTGATGAACCATAAAAAGCATCATCTTTATTATCCAGTGAGTTATTGACGTTTAACATGCTTTCACCAGGAAGCACACCTTTGAAATTACTGCCCAGGCTGGGAGGTTGTGGGTGCTCTTGCCAAGGTAATGGCACAGCAAACGTTCTTTTCATCCCATTACGAACTGACCTGTGCGTGTCACGCCTGCTCCGGCAGTCCTTGGGAGGTTTAGCGGACACATGCTGATCACAACGCTGATCTCTAGCTGCAACCAGGCCAGGACTTCCAACATGACCTGATTTAATTTTTCTTCTGTCAGTCAGAGAAAAATCTGTTGCCTTTCCTCCAGGATGCTTCAGTTTCACCAGGGTCTTATTTTTCCTGGTGACTGTGTGTCTGCATGCTGTTGTACCATTATTTGAATTTCTGCTGTCTTTTGAATTACAACATTTGTGCAAGTTTAGAACGTGCTCTGTTTCAAAACACTGCTCACATGCTGGGCACTGAAAGGGTACAATATAAATTGAGTGCACATCATGTGGGTCATTCTCCTGTGACCTGTGTGTATCAGCATTCTCAAAACCAGCCCTCTTTCCTTCCAACACGTTGTGTGGTCTGGGATATTTAAGAGTCTTTGCTTTGCATACAATATTGGCGAAAGCCTTATTTCTGGCATGGAGCTGTTTATGCTTCATGAGTTTGCTCTGTATTTTAAATCCCTTCTGACAAAAACAGCACTGAAAAGGCCTTTCTTCTGTGTGTGTGAGCTGATGAATTTTCAAGTGTGTTGACTGTCTGAAAGATTTGCCACATGAAGAACACTTAAAAGGTTTCTGGCCAGTGTGAATAAGGAAGTGTCTTTCTAGCTTGGATCTCGATGGAAACGTCTTGTTACATGATTCACAAGTGTGAGTTTTCTTCTTTCTCCTTCTGGCACCATGTAGATGATCTGACTTGAAACACTGATGCAGCATCCACCTCTCTTCAGTTGTAAAAGCTTTCCAGCACGCAGAACAACGATATATGCCACAAGTGACCCTGTCTTGCTCAGAATTCACATAGTTTTCTGCTTGCTTTGTATCATTCTCATAATTTTCATTATGAAGCTGCTGATGCTTTAAGAAAGTGATTACATTTTTGAAGTTTCTATAACAAACAATACACTTAAAAGGCAGATTATGGGTTAACTGATGCCTCTCCAGGTGGACTAGCTGCCTAAATGTTTTACTGCATACACGACATTCAAATGGCTTTTGACCGGTATGTATGAGATAATGCCTAGCTAATTTTGATGGAGTTTCAAACTGTTTACAGCACATGTCACAAATATATGGCTTTTTCTTGGGTATCTTGACAGCTGTTACACAATGCTGAACTTTTAACATTTTTAAAAGGTAATTACACCTCGCCTACTCTTAATGTCTTCAGATAGGTATTTCAAGTGAAATCACCAAGTGCACACTAAGATGGAAAGCTGTAGAAGCAGCAAATTTTCTTAGGAAAGAGATCCTTAAATCCCACAGGCCCCTAAAAAAAGGAAGAGAGTATTATTTAGCCTATATTAATACATAATTGCCTAAGTTTGTCTCTTATTTTCTACATAAGATACCAGAAGTATTTAGATTAGCATTCTCTTGATTTAATTTAGCTTAAAATACTTTCCTTGTAACAGAGTAATCACTAGTTATGTTACAGGATACAGAAAAACTAGATTACCTTCCAGAAGAAAAACAAGTTTAAGTCATCCGTGCTATAAATGCATCTGTTCTTACAAATAATACACAGTTCAGCTACATTATATTCATTAAAAAAAAAATGAAGAACTTATTGTAATAAATGTCTTCCCTACAGCAGTAATTCTAACTTCCAAATATAATATTTATGAAGATGAGAGAAAAAGAGAAGAACTAAGATTTCTTGCGCTTCAGAAATACATTAAATGAATGCAGTGTTAATGAAAAGAAAAACACTTAGCCTCAATATATTGTTAAATTTACTATTCATGTTTCTGCATCTTATCAACTGCATCCAGCAGTATAATCAATTTTGATTTCTCTCAAAATGGCAAATGTTGGAGCCAGTCAGCAAGTAACACACTAGCCATAAACTGTAACTGTAACAAAGACAACTCCCAGAACATGGAAAAACACAGGCTATGTTCACTATCTCACCATAAAGCTGGAATATCAGGGTTGTGATACCTAATCATGCATATGCTGTGAAGTCATCATGAATACCAAGGTAGTTATCATAATTCATCATAATTTTTGTTTTAGTCTAAACCAAAATAATGAAATAGTTTAATTTTCTTTGAATTTTCAACTGATGGAACACAGTTGGAAAGCTACTGCGTCTCAGCTCAATGACTTACGAACAAGAAAAAATAATTTGCAAGCTCCCGAGTGCATGAAAAGTTATTAAAATATTCATAGGAACAGCTAGAAAGTACCTCAACCAAACATTTAGCCCAAGTCTACACTGTGAGACCAACCCATGTCTAGACAGCGTCCAAAGTGGTCTTAAAAACTTCCAGTGAGGGAGGCTCCTTAACCTCAGCAGGGCTCCTGCATCAAAGTTGCACCTTCTCATGAAGCTTTTCCTTGTACCCAGCTGAGCCTTTGTTTACTACAAAGTTATTGTCAGTGTTCTCTGTCAACTTCATGTATTCAAAGTCTGCTTTCTGCCCTTTTTGTTTTAAAACAAGGAAAAGTCTGGGGTTTTCTAAGTATTGCTTTTAGGTCCACAAAAAAAAAAAAAGAAAGGTGTTTTTCATCATCTCTGGACTAATTTCAGTTGTTCATTCCAAAATTGCAGCATCTAAGACAGATTAAGTATTCCAGTCCACAAACACAGCACAAAAAACAGAATAAAAACATCTCTATGATAGTACCAATATAAAAGAAAAGGGATGAAGGGAGCAAACTTTAAAGCAAGACTGTAACAGGTAGCACTTGTAAGCTGTAGTACCAAACTACCACAAGTTACAGTTAGTAAAAATGTCTTGTGTATCTCAGAGTTATTACAAGTTGAATATTCATTCAACATCCCAGCAGAATAAAAAATTAATTTCTTCAGTGTCTCCAAAACCCCGTCACTTCACAAAGAGTTAATGTCCTCACATTAAAAAAATTCAGAAATTTCCAAACTGTCTATTCAAAGTAATTGCAAAGAATAAAAGCCCACTGCATTTTAAGACAAGTTACAATGAGATTCAAGAAACATGCACAAAGACTGAAAATATCTGGTGAACTGAGATTTTTCTTAAGCTTAATGGAAAGAAAACCTGGTCACGAGGTAGAATTGTTCCACCCCTAACAGATATATTCCTATATAACTGTGGGCCTTAATAAGGAACATTTGTATGTCCACCTTAGATGTGATTATATATATATATATATATACACACTCCTATACTGAGGAGTTTCTTAATCTCACTGAAACAGTTCAGGGTAGATAAAGCAGTTGAGAAAGTCAACTCTTCCTTTCCAGTTCTCTCTTCCTCTAGAATTTTAACAGCTCCTCAGTTTCAGCATTCTTCTGAAGATGCAAGAAAACACAACACTTTTAGGAAACCCCCTTTTCCTCCCAGTTGTCACATCATGTGAAAGCTGGGAGTTTAGAGGGAGTAAGTGTGTGACACCAAATGCTTTCTAGTTTGTGCTACCATGAAGCTAGACAGGCAGGCTGAGAAAAGGAGGGAAGATTCTCTGCTATGCTGAGTTTCTGTGCAGCTCAAGGCAGCCTCCATTA
>VZTZ01048675.1:44108-60192 GCA_013400955.1 Drymodes brunneopygia | reverse complement strand
CAATAATAAGTGCTTTGATTTTGTTTCTGATCTTGTAATAAACATGGGTTGAGTAATGCAATGGAAGGCCCTTAGCATTAGGAAAGTTTAAGGCTCCCAGGGCATTGTACAGCACTATCCCAGCAAGTCCTGGCTTTTAATTATGTTACACACTCTTCCACTTGTGCATCTGCTGAATACATATGGTTATGTTAGTCAGGTGGGCACTGGTTCCATTGTAGCTACAGTCATGATGATTAACAGATAACTTCAAGATTGCTTTTTTTCTTGTTTTTCTGCTACATCCTTCTTGCTGCTATTTCTGGTATCAAACTGATCACATATGCATATAACAATGCATAGTAAACACCAGTATGATCTTTTGAAAGTTTTATTAAAAGCACAAAATCATGTCTGCTACTGAATGAATACCTAAAATAAAGCTTACTGAGATTAGCATCTGTTTTCTTCTAAGACCTTTCTTCCAAGCAAAACAATGTACAAAGTACCTTCCAAGATCAAGTTTAATAGCAGGAAATCTCCAGATAACAGAGGTATATAGGATAACTGGTACAGGCACATGCTGAAGAATGAGAATCTGCAATGAGTGAACATCCACCTGCAGCTTTTTCCTGTGAAGTGTTAATACAGGACCACAGGCAGCTTCTGTTCTTTCAGCTTCTCAGGAATTATAGGCTGTTACTGTGTCTTGGTGGTACATTAACCAGAGACTGAGCAATGCAGACGCATGTGAAGAGCCTCCTTTTGACATGCTGAGCAATTAGGGAACATTGCCACCTCACAGTGTCAGGCCTCTTAGGGAGACATCCTTGTGGTTTTTCTAAATTTCTGACATAGGTGTTACAGAGTAGCTATTCTATAAAGCTCTATACCAATATCCTTTTATCCCCAGAAGAAAATTGTGTATGCAAAGGAGGTTGAGGAAAGGGGATGGGGAGGCTTCCTAACCCAAGAAAATCTTTGTGCTATAACCAAGTATTCTTCAGTATTTATGTTCTGGTTTAAATATCCTAAGAATATATAGACAAATCCACAGGTTAGTAGTGCTTCCAGATGTGTTTCTCTTTGCCTTGCTCAGAGCTGAAGGCAGAAAGCTCCTCCATCTACTGGCTGTCTGGAGCACTCAGTCTGCCTCTTTCTCACTTGAACTTCTGACACTTCAGACCATTTCCCTCCACCCATTTCCAACTAAGGTCTGATAAATGCAGGAAGGACTAGGCTCCAGAGTGAAATGCACCATGTGTATCCTGGAGCATAGAGAAAATCAGATGCAAAAGTCTGGGAGGGTTTGTGCTTTTGCTGATCAAGGACCAGAATTTCTACCCTGTTTCTGTATCATGCTGTAGTATTATTTTTTCTACTTGCTAGTCAAGTAGGACTGGCAAGATGGATCTTTTCTTTAGGTCTGATTTAAAGTCCATTGAAGTCAATAGAAAGAATTCCTATCTAGTTTCACTCTGTCTAATGTTTTACCTCATTAGATTTTTAACTTAACTAAAATGAACTCTGAAAACTTAATTAGAATTAATTTTCTGCGTTTGTGTGACTCTCTTCTACTCAAAAATTCCAAATGCAGTGAGATGAGGTAAATCTTGGGAATTAAATTTTAGAATTGCATTTTTTTCTCCACCATTACAAAATGCAGTTTAAACTTTCATGCATAGAAGTAGCACTGCAGTTTACAGAAAGACACTTTTGAAATGTATGTCTCATTAGCTAATTTGTAATAAAATTTTTCTGATGCCTTGTCACTTCGGTCTTTTGATATTTTAGATTGGACAGAAGGAACAGCTCTGCAGCAATACTGACTAGCAGAGTCTCACTAGAGTAGCATTGCAGTGCAGGTGAATTATGTAAACAGATGGTAGCTAATGGCAATTGAATTAAAATAACACTATTGTTAATCTAGAGGCATTTCTACAGAACTCTTTACTCATAGATCTCAGCAATTTATAAATAGATTCTTTAACTGAGGACTCTATTTTGCTGTTCAGTCACAACAAAACCAGACCACAGTCCTGGCAAGTGTAGGCAGCAGTCTGTGCTCCATCTGTTGTGCTCTACATCAAGTCAGCTCTGTTGGCTTTTGTCAGCAGGTGAGATGATGGCATCATATGTTGAATAAAGTATGCTTTGCTGAAGCATAAACCCTTACCACATTGCTCAGGAAGCAGAAAGACTGTGAGGAAATACTGTTCCCATAAGCCAGAGAAATGCTTTTCCATCTTTTCAGAAGAGCAGGAGATGCATATTCTTTCCCTGCAAGAATTTCTCAGCAAGCTTCGTGAAACATAGGAACATATGAGTGGCAAAAAAAAGTAATTTCCAAAAAAATTTCTGATTTTGAAAATGAGAAGTGATTAAACCAAATTCACTATTATGTTATGGAAGCAACCTTTGTAGACACTAAAACTAAGGCATTTTTAGAATTAAAACATGGTTATTGTTCACGATTCATTTTCTGAAACGACAATAGTAAATATTGAACCATTGGCAATTTGACTTCATGCATCCATTTTATAATCCTTTTTTCACCTTGGAATACTCAATACTAATTGCAGAACTGGAGTAGTGTTGATAATGGTGTTTTCTGCAACTTCTAATCTGATTCTAGAATGTGTAAAAAACTAAAATAAGTCTGAAAGTTGCTGTTAAACTGTTACAGAGATAAGAAGCAATTACATGAGAGAGTTGTTCTGGAAAAAGTGGATATTTAAATTTTTCTTCTGCCATTTACCTTTTTCTTAAAAAAAATTATCTTGCAAACATAGAAGCTTGTCACTTATAAATTGCAAAAAAAATCACTTAAAAATGTACAACAAATAAATGCATTAAAATAGATTTTACATTCAATAAAGTTAAAACCTTGTGCTTGAAAATGAACTTATTTCACTAATGCTAGTATGAATTAGAAAACAAAAGTTCTACTGTTTTCACTTTAAGATTTTTGTGATTTTAATTTCATTACTGCTTTTGGCTTTTGTATTGACTTTTTGCTAGGGCTTAAGTACTGCAGACAAGAAAGCAATACAAATTCAAAAGACAGTTTATTGTCCTTGTTCCCTTGTATTTTTATATTAGCAAAATCTTCTCCAAACAACTGACATGATTAGATTCAAAGCTGGTTCAACATTGACACCTTTCAGTCCTGGTGTCTTGGACTGCATAGCTGCAGTTTCTTCTAACCCTTCGGTGACAACAGTATTGGAACAGAAAATTTAGACATGATCATCTGTGTATCATCCAATGACAAGATCATGTCCTTTATTTACTACAATATCAAAGATTGGGATATTTGTTTATATGACCCATAAAATTGTTTGAAGGTGGGCCACAGCTTCTTGTTGCTTAAGTGATGCCAATGCTTTCTTCTTTGTCTTACAAAGTAGTAAATAATGCAAACAAAAAACTATGCAGCTTACCCCAGTCAACAATTTTTCTGAGGCAGAGCAGTTAATTTCTACTCCAGGAGAAGCTGAAGTGTTTGAAAATCTGTTATTAGCAGCCCGTCTTTCAGAGGACTAATATTAGCAGTGCTCTCAACACAGGTTACAGAACCTATTAAGGAAAGAGATTCCTCTCCCTGCCCCTCAATCCTACCTGTGAATCCATCAGACCATTACAAGTTCTAAATGAACAGTTCTGTGCTTCTGTTCGAACTCTGAATATCTGTGTGTTTCTTGGCCTGCTGTAAGATTATTGGTATTCAAGGTACACAGTAACACGAGGATGGTTATACACAAGGCTCTTTGTGAAGAGATCCTAGACCAGACTTTCATAGAATTTGCAACTGTGAATTCAACTGCACTTACTTGAAGATCTGAAAGAAAATGTGCAATATTTTATATAACTAGTTGCTAGAAATATGGGATTTTTTCTGATGATGTTCTGCTTAGCAATATATTTATTGTACTGGTAAGTCTGAAGCCCAAACAGAACTGCAACTCCTAACAGTGTTCAATAACATGAGCCAGGACTAAAGGACTTAAACTGGCTTAAATTAAAGAAATGCTATGTCCATATGATTACTTTCTCTCATTTTTTCAGGCCATACAGAACAGTAAGGTCATAGTTTCTTCTAGCTTTCTCTTCACAAACTAGTATTTAAAGTTTAAGTTTTAAGATGAAATTTTAGTTTTTCCATACAATAAAGTATCATGGAACTGAAATTATGAAGGGAAACCAATGACTGTAAGACCTCACAATTACATTTCTCTGGAGGCCACTCTGCCTTCCTGAAGAATATAATAAATACTGTATTACTTCACATCACAGGTGTTTTCAGAAGTGGTTGCTCCAGGGTGTTTAGCAAAATACAGTGAAATAAAGTAAAGTGATGCTCTTGACTTCTGTCATGGTTTGACACTGGCTAAAACCCAGGCACCTATGAAAAAACTATTCACTCATTCTCCTCTGCTATAGTTGAGCAGAGGAGGGGGAAAGAAAAATTGAAGGACTCATGAGTTGAGATAAGGATTAGGAGACAACACTAAAGGCAAAACAGGCTTAAATTTAAAGGGTATATATATAAAAAAAATTTAACATAATCAAAAGAGGATAATGAGAACTAAAATAAACCTTTAGAACACTTTTTTCCCATCTCCAGCCTCTCCCTCCTTCCCACCAACAGTGCAGGGAGACAGGGCGTTGGAATTTTGGTCAGTTTTTCACTCAAAATCTTTTTTCAGTTCACTTAGGGAGAGGAGTCTCCTCTAGTATGCCATGGGGTCCTTTCCACAGGGGACAGTTCTCTGTGAAGTTCCCCAGTGTGGTTTTAATTTTTCACTAGTAGCAGTCCCACCTGACCTGCTGTAACATGAGTCCCTCCCACAGGCAAAACAGTCTTCCCAAAACTGCATGGCGTGGGTCATTTTAGTTCATGTGGTGTAATTTTTTAAGGATAAACTGCTCTAATTTGGAAACAAGGCCTTTCTTTCTCTGTCTCTGGAAGTAAGGGTCTTCTCTCTCTGTTCAAGTTTCCAACTAGATTACAGCTTTTCAGCATCCACCTGCTCCAGAGTGAGCACGTTTTCTCACTGGCTGGGAGTGGATCTCTGCATTCCCCCATGCACTTGATGAATTACAGAGAGACAGTTTGTTGTATTATAGTCCACACCACAGCTTGCAGAAAACTCTCAGCTGTGACATTTGGAGCACCTCCTCCCCCTCTTTCCTTTCACTGACCTTGGTGTTGCCATGTTGTTCTCCTTATGTGTCCTCACCTTTTCCTTTCATCTGACTCAAAAAAAAATTGTTGTCTGTAGGTTTCTTTTTTCTCAAAGTTCTATCAATTGAAAAGTTCTAATAGGGTTTCGCGGCACTGAAAGGTTGATCTCATCTGGGCTCTATATCTGGGAATTGCTTGCCAGGCCTCCTGCTGCCAGCCATGTGGTCTCCACCACTGTGTGAGCGGAGCTGGCTGCCATGGTGCCAGCACCATTCAACGCCTCTCTGCATGTGGGGCACCAAAAAGGAGAAGCTGCTGCCGCCACCTCTGCCCTTCCGCTCGCAGCACAGCTGGCTAAAAGTGGCTAAGGAGGCAAAGTTCACTGTGAGCTGTGCCAAGATGGCACCAGCCGTATGGCTGCTCCTGGCCCCAGGAAGACCCTGGCTGTGGCGCCTCCCCACCCTTTGGAAGAAGAAGTGCACACGGATATTTTTTCCTTCTTAAATATATCATCACAGAGGTGTTACCAGCTTCACTAATTGGACCAGCAACATGTCCATTGTCAGAACTTGCAGGGACTGGCTCTGCTGGACATGTTAAAAGCTTCAAGGAACTTCTCTCAGAAGCCTCCTCTGTGGCTTCCCCACCCACCGAAAAAAAACAGGCTGTGTTAAACTAACACAGCTTCCTACAATGAAGAACTTGGTTAGGCTTTGCAACCAGGACCACTGTGTTCCATACCCATTAACTTATATCTCTGGCTTTCATAAAGTCATGTGGTAGCAAATTCCATAATTTAATTAAATGGTCTTTTTAAAAGTAGCACTTAGTGTTTGTACTATGTTATTGGATCATGCCACTTGCTTTTCTTCAACTCATCTTGCAAGCAACAAGATTACCACCACTCTCTGTTCAAGTTGTCCCCATAATGCATGGTTTTGGTCTTCCCTTCTTAGTTTTGACAGGCCTAACTCATACCTTCTGCTTTAACTCATGGCTCTGGAATATGATCTTTAAGACTCCCTTACTCTGTGTAACCATTAATGTTTATTGACAGTCAGTTGTATCCAGCCCCCAAAAATCAATCACCCCAGAAGCACAGGTGTTGCAACTTTAATCCCTTGTTAAGAATGTGATGAGTTGTGAAGGTATGATAGCCAGAAAACTATTTGTTCACCACAGTATTTTTGGGGAGACTAGAAAGTGGCTGCAGTTGCCTGCACATAGATTCTGAAGTGACCATATTCCGTTATTTTTATACTCTCTATTTTCCTTGTCCTCCAAAAATAGTTGGAAATAGTGTCAGCTACCAAGGCAGTAGAAAACATCAGTGACTACTTCACCTATCTCCTTGTCTCAGTGACTTGTGACAGAGGACTTGGGAGCCACTTAGTCGATACCCTAATGGAGATGCCTGTTAAAAATACAGCGTTATCTGTTTGGTAGATAAAGAAGATAAAAAAGGAAGGTACAGTGTTACAGAAATGAAAATGCCTCAAAGAATACACATGAACTGAGGCAATGAGGGAAGAAACCGAAAATTTTCAGCAAGTCCCAGGCAGTTACAGCACTGACTGCAGTGCTTGTGCCACAGTTCTTCCAATTTTTTTTCTGTTTTCATTCAGTTTACAAGTGAACTTCTGATGGTATTCTTCACCACATTCATCTCTTTTTTTAGACTGGAAAATATATCTATAAATAGGGGAAAGGAGCACTTAATTCTGCTAGTTTTGAATGTGACATTATAAGGGAGAGATATATGATGGAGACAGAGATAGCAGGGAGGTGATGTTACTGTTATATTAGTCAGGGTCTCCAGAGTGTAAATGACTTTGTTTTCTTCTCATCAGGCCCCGAAAGCTTGGAGTATTATTTTGAGGAAATAATATAAGGGAAATTAGCTCCATTCCTGTCCTGAATATCTACCACTCAGTTTTCAAGAGTAAGGCCTTTGTGTTCCTTGCTTGTCCTCTTGTCCAAACTGGACCTACACAGATATAAGATCTAGCAGACTCATTACTCTCTACACAGAAGTTCTGAAAGAAACCAAGGAATTTTCTTGAGATGATCATCTGTTAGCTCTGAAAATTGGGTATTTTCTCAGTCTCCAGGCTTTCATCTTCTATTGCCAATGATGGCTGTTGTCCCTTTTCTTCCTTTTCAACTCCCATTCCTTCAATTGTTCAGCTGCCCATCTCCTATTTCTTTGCTTTCCTGCTTTTTACATGCCATTCTGCCAAAGTTTATATTTCATTTTTTCTTCTGCATCCCCTCAGTTTCCTGTTCCCCACTTGCCTTTTTTTCTGAAACTTTTTCATTTAAAGAGCCTTTAAAGAAAGTTTAAATGAAATATGTTATAAACGAAATAAAATTTCTACAGATCCAACAAATTCTTGCAGCTGCCTTCGTTTAATTTGGATTAATGTCTTTTTTTCCCACTGTTTATTTAAATCGTGATCAATCTATATCGTAAAGTTCTGTCTCAGAATTTGAGTCTGATAATGAAGTCAGTGATATAGGGAGGTCAGCCTTCAAAATGCTGTGCAGTGCTGATATAAATGATGTTAAAATTTGAGATTCCTGTTTTCAGTGACTGACAGCAGACATAGATTCTGTATGGGTTTATTGTGTCAAAAGTGCTATGTTTCTGCAGTTCTGCATGAGGCTTCCAGCACAACTAGGGGTCTGGCTGAATCCAGGGTAATGTCAGCTATGTGGCAGTGCAGTTACACTGCTGCCTTTACCTTTGGGTACCTTATTTTCATTTGATGTGGTTAAAAAATGAAACATTTTCTCAAGGGATTTATTTTACTTTTTTTTAATTTGTTTTTTAGATGTTACAGTTCTAGAAGTAAGAATTTGAGAAAAAATAAAAGAAAGTTGAGCAGTTCTTTTAGAATATGAATGAAGGATAAATGCACAGTTTTTCAGATCTTGCCACATGAGAAAGGTTTGAGGTCTTGCCTATTTTAGAGTAGTGCAAGAGTGGCGAGCAACAAGTGCACAAGAAATCTTGACTTTGTAGGAAAAATCTGTTCAAGTATACAAACTGGTTCAGACATGGTACAATATTATTAGCACAACATTTAAAAATTATTTTTTATTTCTATTTTGCTTTCTTTTCTAATTATGGGCACTTATTTAGTTAATGAACAAATGAAGCTGCATACAAAAAATCAGCTTGTTGTAGTTTTGCTGATATGATGCACATTTTACAGCTATATTTCTTGACTACAGCAAAACTGATACATGTATTGCAGGAGCCTCTATTTGATTACCAAATCCCAGTCAGGCAGAATCAGGTCGCAAACCTCCAATGGACAGATATGTGTGAGTTTTTCAATCAAATCTGATGGAAATTAATTTGAGGCTAACATTTCCCTTTGAGATGCTTTCTGTGTGTGCTTGTGCACACAATACAAGCTTTTTCATACTGGAAGCTCTTAAAGAGTACCTTGATTTTAGGGGAATAGCTTTCCCCTGCTGAATAGTAATAGGATTTGATATTATATAGGACCAGATCTTTGACACTTTGTTTATCCCACCAGAGAAAATACGTTCATGTAAGCAGGTTAAAGACATAACATCCTTTTTTTCTGACTTTGAAGACATTTATCTTGTGGCTTTATCCTGCTTCAGATATTTAATTTTTGTTCTGTAGCATCAAATATGAGCATTATTTAGTTGCTGTTGTTTTCTTTCATGTCTCGATAAAAGGTGCTTATTGGATTGGGGCAAAACAGAAATAAAGGCACATGCAGGTGAGTGGGTGAGGTTTTGGGAATAGATAGGCAATTACACAAGAGTGATATTTCAATGCCAGGGAAGTATCTAGATTCAAAATATATGCTAAATCAATTGGACATGCTCTACAATTATTTCAGCATCCAGGTACCTTTCTGTGCTGCCCATCACAGTTGCAGCCCATGCTTTCTTTTTCCTCTCTCCAGAAAAAAAGGATGATGCTAATAGAAGGAGTTTTCCATTTTAGCAAGATAAAACGAGAGAACCATGACCCCTTTTTTCTTCCTACTACCTACATCTTTTCCATTATGGCAAACAAAGATTCTGAACTTGGAGCAGAATGTGTGATAGCAAAGAATTGTGCGTCCCAGAAAGGAGGAGCTTTAAGGAGTAGAGAGGTCATTTATCTTACATAAATAAAGGTAAGGAGAGAATTTCCTTCACAAAGTGGAATACCTTGGAAAAGTAGTTGAAAGGGTGACTGTACTAGGTAAAAGGAGCTATACCCTTAAACAGATGGGATTGATAGCATAAATGCCTTTAATGTCACCCTGTCATGCAACTCCTTCATGAAGTGCTGTCTCAATGGGGAAAGATCTTACCCTCTGACAAGGTGAGATTGGCTGGAAGCAAAGATCCCCCATTACAGTCTCCCAGCTCCCATAACCTCTTGCCCATCAGAACATCTGGTAGCTCTATGTTTTCATATTCATTATTGTGAAACATATTAATGACACTGATCACTTAAAATTTGATTTGGCTGGATGCAAAAAAATGCAGTAGCCCAAAGGCTAGCATGCTGATGAATCAGAGGCTGGTAGTGATGAATACTAATAGATTCTGAATTTCTAGATTCCTTTTAGCTGCTTATCACTTCTTCTACAATGCATGAACAAAGGATAATAATATCCCAGGAGATCAATAAAACAGCGTACAATGCTTTTAATTATGGGACTTGAATTTTCCAGATGTTATTCTAAACAAGTTGACTGTCATTTGCTGTGATCCACTGCAGGAACTGGAAAGGTACCAAGGTAAATCCCTCCTTTCTTTTACACAACCAGGTTTCATGATGCTTGAGCCATATGAGCTGAACAAGAAGGAACTGAAGGAAGGCCGGTGCTGATCAAGGGCAAGGCTCTGAGTCCTTAGCATGTGATACTGCTAAGGGAACAGCTCTGCAAATGAGTGAGAAGGCAGCCTATCTATGAAAAAGTGTGGCACAGGAGATGGCTCTGTGACGCCTGGGAGCTGAGCACTTTATCCCATCTAGAGAGATTCCATGAGGGTGGAGCTTGAGATACCTCTTTTCAGCTCTACAAAGAGTTCTCCATCAGAACCTAGAGAAGCTGTCATGCTAGATATTTTCAATGTGAGGATTGGAAGGGGAATGGGGACAAGACATCCAAGAAACAACTTACAAGGAATTTAAGTAAATAATTTTGTACATTTTTAACTTCAAGGGTGTAAAATCTGGTCTTAGTCTCAAGTTGTTGCATATGGAATAAATACTAGTTTAAGTATTCAGTCAGTGTCTGAAATTGTCCTAAATTATCTTCCCTTTGAAGGCTTATAATGCTTTTACCATAGCTCAGAGAAGCATCTCCAACAATCAGTAAAATCTTCCTGAAATAAACACAACGGGCTGTTAATACTAGGTCAGGAATATACACTCTTAAAGTGTTCTGCTGCCCTTGATCTGTGAGGGAAGTTGTACTGATATTAAGGGCCATTGGAAAAAGTGCAATTCCTGTAAGACTGCTGAGAGGTAGTTTAGGTCCTGAGTGTTTGGAAAGGGAATGAATACATGATATTCTTATATCACACATATTTTATATTCTTTTAAACCCTAATGATTTTATGTAAGGGTAATTTCATGGTGTGAATCCTTATCATTCTTCTTTTAGTATTTTCATGTCAAGTACTGAAGAATTGTCCATTAAAATTGGCACAAAAGACTTACTGAAAACAAAAGTAGTGTATCTTAAAAATCATAGTCTATAAACTGGAAGCAAAAAAAAGATAACTACCCTGAATTTTTTGATTCTCCCAGTTTTACTATTGCTGTAACTAGCAGCATCAACTGCTTATACTTTTTTCCCCACCCAAATATACCTATTGAGTTATTAAAACCCCATTTTCCAGAAATAGTTCTATTTGTGTATAAAGCAGCTTGACAGAAGTTACAGAGCAAGGCCATGAAGGTCTTTCAGGAGCAGGAACATGTGAAGATAGAACTCATTAAAATCACAGCATGATATGACTTATAAGAGTCACACAAATAAATAATCTAGAAGTGTATGGACTTTATGTGTGTTTTACTTTACATTGAAAACCAATGTAGTTTAAGCACCCAGGGACACCATAGGCATTTGCTCCACTAAAGATGCTGAAAGCTTAAACAAGTACTGGCCTACACAAAACCGTTTACATTTAATACGTTGATATAGCCTGTGACATACAATATTAATAATAGTTCTCATTTTTACACTCTGTCCAACTTAATCCAGACCATTTGAAACTAAAAACATTGATCCAAAATGCTTTGTGCATGCACATGTCCCATGAACATGGGTCTTAATCTGTTTCTTTGTAGTCTCAGGCGATGTAAGCCAACATAGCTTTATATACTTTAAGAATGCTTTTCTGATTCATCCTAGTTCAGGATTTTTTTGAAAATTACTTCCATTTACTCAATATTCAGTTTTAAATGCTTTCTATAGCTTCATAGAGCATATGTTGATACAATGTACTTTCATCCTGGTCCTTTTTTTTCAGAAGTGACTGGTTTTTGTCATCCTTTCCCTCTTCTTAAAGGCTTTTGCCCATTCACTGGCTAAATCCATTCATCCTTGAAAATTAACAGAGCATTCTGCCCTATCCAGGGGACTACACTCTCCACCTCTTCCTTACTGGACTGCATCTTAGCTTGTTCTCTTCATGGCTGCTGGCACCTATTTTATTTGATGCAGTGAATCTCTCATTAGAGGCTTATTAGCATCCATGTCAAGACAATGTGAAAAGTCCTCCTCTTTCAAGCCTGATGAATACAAACAAGTAGAGAATAGAACCCATGAACAATCTTTATCATTTCACTGCCACATTAATACCTCAGGGTAATTAAACACCAAAGATATCCCAAGAAAGCAGCCTGGGTAGCTGTGATCATGCCATGTAAGCTACATAGAACACATTCTGTGAAATAGGATCAAAATGGTTTCTGTGCATTTTGTGTCACCAAAGCAGCTGTCCTGATGATTCATGTCCTATTAAATCTTATTTAATGTACTTTGAGCATGTCATAATCAATTAAAAATAGTTGTCATTTCAGTTATCAGTTTTGGAACTTTGAAACTGGGAATAACTTCTTTTGGGCAAAGACTCCTAATGGCTCTCCTCCCTAGGACCCCTGTCATTCACTCACCTCTCACTCCTTGTAATAGTTTAGGGTCAGGCCTCCATCGGAGATCTCTATAGGAGAAACAATTTTATTTTTCTACTCTCTCCCAAGTCTTCACCCATTGATTTTCCCAGAATTGGCACTTGTCTCTAGTTTCTCTGAAGTTGCTACCACGTTGTTTCCACTCTCCATCCTCTTTCTAGCTCCTATTTTTTTATTAACCACCTCTTGTATCACTTGGGTTGCCTGCTGTTCTGAGCATTCCAACTGCAGGAACAGTGATTTTTCCATTTGTGGACAGTGAAATTGTAAGGGGACAGAGGTATCAGTTGAATGTTTACACTAGACTAAACTAGACTAGTTCATCTGGAATAGATCTAAAATGATCATCCAGTGATAGTCTAATGATCAAAAGCTAAGCATGGTATTAAGGGCATTGTCTGAATACCTCTTCAACACTGACAGATGTGGGTGGGGGCTCTTCAGGAAGCCTGTTTACAGGATTTGACCACTCCGGGTAAAGAAATATTTCCTAATGTCAGGTCCATTGGATCTGATAGGATTCATCGCATAGTGGTGAAGGAGCTAGCAGATGTCACAGAAGGACCCCTCTCATTTATCGACACAAGGGTCCCGGGAATCTGAGGAGGCCCTCACTGAGTGGTAGCTAAGAAACACTATTCCAATTTACAAGTCCTGGCAGAGTCCTGGGGGTGCTCACAGGCCTCAATGGCTGGGACTCGCCTTTCCCCACTCCCTCCATCTCCTGCCACGGGGTCAGAGGACATGTCCCAGCTCAGCCTGGGACCTTCAGTCTCTGCCTGAGCCCTGCTCAGGTGTCCTTGTCTCTGCCCCTGTCTCCTGGGTGGGCCTGGGACCTGCACTGCAGAGAGCTGTTCTCCAGGGTGGAGTCCTGAGACCTGGGTTGTAGCTTGTCATGCAAAACTCTGGGTTTAACATGGCATAACTGTTCTGTTCCATTTTCCATGCTCATCATGAGTCAGGCAACAATGATCATCATTTTCCAGAAATATCAGGGGCTTTTCAGATCCAAAGACACATTCAAGGACACATAACACACAGGTTATAACTGGAAGCAGGATATTATTTTTATTTTTAATTTTTATCCATCTGTTTTGGAACTGATGCTCACAACCATTACCACAACATGCATATGTAGCCAGGAGCAGGCTGATATATTCTGCAGTTTAGCTTTAAAACCCATCCTTTGTAGTCTGGAAGAGGCAAGTGACAAAGCTGCAGAATGGAGCAGCAGGAATACAGGCCCAGCAGCTCTTGTTTCCTGAAGGGTGAGAACACAAAGACTGAGGATGTGTACCAACCTCACACAAAAAAGAAGGAATGTGTGGTACTGTGGGGAATTTTACAAATTACAACACATATTGATGACAAGCACAATTTTTGCCTTCCAAGACTTGCTTTGTTGCTGTGCTTCCTGGCCTGTGCCTTTGTTGCAGGCAGGAGAACTGATAAACAGCAGCTCTGGATGGATGCAAGAACCCCATGGGAAATGGAGCCAAGGGAAGAGCAGAGCTCAGAAGCCCTGACACGGGGCTGTGCCCAGTGCTACAGGAGGAAAGGAAGAAACTCTTGGGGTCCACTCTGAGAGTCTGGAAAGCTTCATTGCCTCAGATGGGGGTCATAAGGGACAGCTTCAAGGAGCAAGAGCAGCTCGCACCTGGGCAAAATGGCCCAAACAAGCCCTGGCAAGAGGTTGTGCTCAGTGTGGCAGAGGAAAGCAAAAAAAACCCCAGGGACACTTGCAGCCCACTGTGGGGTAGAAAAAAGCCTTCCTCTCCGCAGATGCAGGGCATGATAGGCCATCTTCATGTGGCATGTGCAGCAGAGACTGCCAAAGGGACCAAAAATGTACAAAAAGGGGATCAGAGGAGCCTTCAGCAGCTGTCATGCTCAAGGCTTCAGAGGAATGCAAAACTGCCTTGGAGGAAAATTCCTCCCTGACCCCACTGCTGGCCATCAGCTATTCTCAGAGAATGAGAAAGACCTGTCTACTCCTCCCACAGGCTGGCCCTGCCTTCCAGAAGATGCCCAAGCCCTATTCTGCCCTACCTGGAGCCGTCTCAGGGGCTTCTGAGAGTGGCCACATGCCACCAGTCTGATCAACTTCAGGGGCACAAATCTTTGTGTGCCTGCCAGGGCACCAGTGGTTATTCCAAAGCACTGGGATCCAATGTATCCGCATCTCATTTCTTATGGCTGCTGCCCCTGGCTTCACAGGCGAAGACAGAGTGCTCTGCAGTGCTCCTCAAGCGTTCCTCCAGAAGGCATTTCCTTGATCCTACCACGTGGCTTGGTGCTCCTTCCCATTTTCTGAGAAGCTGGCATCTGTGCCCTGAAGTCTGAAGCAGGATTTCCATCTATCCAATGGGCTTTGAGCATGGCCCTACTAGAAGCTGGCCTTGAAGCTGAGAACCTTCAGCAACCTCATCCAGCCTCCATCAGCCCCCACCAAGTAATTACAGGAGCTCCTTAAGGACTTTCTCTTGGATTTCTTTGAGCTTACCCTGGGCCAGCTCTGTGAATGTGACATAGGAATCCCCATGTGCAACCCCACTCACTGCCGCCCTGCCCACCACACCTGTCCAGCATCCTTCATAGAATCACAGAACTATAGAATAGTTAAGGTTAGAAAAGACCTTTGAGATCATCAAGTCTAGTCATCAATCTAGCACCACCACCATGTTCCCCATTAAATCATGTCCTCATGTGTCATATCCACATTTTTTTTAACACTTCCAGGGATGGTGATCTCTCCACTCTCTTGGGTAGTCTGTTACAATGTTTTAAAACCCTTACAGTGAAAAAAAGTTTCCTAATATCTATTCTAAATCTCCCCTGGTGCATCTTGAGGTGATTTTCTCTCATCCTATTACTTGTTAACTGGGAGAAGAGATTGACCCTCACCTGTCTATAACCTCCTTTCAGGTTGTTGTAGAAAGGGATAAAGTCCCTCTGAGCCTGCTTTTCTCCAGGCTAGGCAATCCCAGCTCCCTCAGCTGCTCTGCATAAGACTTGTGCTCCAAACCTTTCATCAGCTTTGTTGACCTTCTCTGGACTCGCTCCAGTGCCTCAATATCTTTTTTGTAGTGAGAGGCCAAAAACTGAACACAATATTAAGCCTTAAGAGGAAGGCCTTTGGAGTGCTGACCCTGAGGCTGCCCCTGTGTCCATGAGTCTCCCCCTGCCCTTGGTGGCTATATACTAAGACACAGCTTCCAGGTCCTTATGACATGTCCTCCATGACTTGACTTCGAAGAACCAACCTCATGCTATTACTTCTCTCTCAGGCCATGGGAGAATCCAATCTCACAGCCCAGAAACCACCCCTGTCATCTGTCCCCTTCTGTGCCAGAGCTAATGCCTTTGAAGTCCCACAAATAGGAAGACCAGGGACTTGACCTGTCTGGTTACAAACCCTTTCCCTGGGGCATAAGGGGGCTGATTTCAGCAGCTGCAGGCCAGAGGAAAGCCAAAGTGTAGCCAGAGCCATAGGCTGAGATGGACAGTGCCATAAGACCACCAGGGAAACAGACACTTTGAAAAACAAGTGAACAGAGGTGATTAAAAGGTCGGTCATGTTTGGACCTTGAACATTCGGATCTCTGCCCAAAGCACAGTCAGGTAAACATGACTTCCAAACTGCAAAAATGGCTTATTGTTGCTATTGTCTCACTGAAACCAAAATGTGCAACTCCTCTGTTAAACATGGTAGCAGGGCATCTCACACCCCC
>VZTZ01048675.1:0-38145 GCA_013400955.1 Drymodes brunneopygia | reverse complement strand
CCCCCCTCCCCCCTCTGCACCAGCACGGTGCAAGGGGGGAGAGGAAAGGCACGTCTTGCCAGTCCACCGGAAGCCGAAAAGAGAGCTTCTCCAAGTGCTCACCGGGTTTTTATGAGTTTTTTGGAGGCGGAAGCTGTAGTAACTGCTCTGGAATACCTCATTTCCGATTCCGCCCCCCCTTTTATGCTGGGAAGTTTTGATATAAGTTATACCACCACAGTAGATTATACCTTGTTCTAGAAATTTAGGCACAGAAGCATCTTTTCCTGAATTTCCTTTACTTGATATAGGAAAAGAAGGAAGTGCCATTCTTGAGGTGAGCAGGTATGTCCCAGTAGCTTAGTTTTTGAAAAAGGTAACTCTGGGGCAGTGGGAGAAACCCAGAAATTTTACATTAATGAAATCTGGAGGAGGAGAAATTAGAAGTGTCAGAGGTTTCCTGAGTAGCAAAATTCCCTCTGAAACGTAAAAATGATTGGCCAAAATGGTCTTGCAGAAGCAGGAACTGTAATCCATTACTGTCTCCTAATACAAAACAATTATTTTGAAATTAGCAAAATTCAGCCAAAGTTTACTCATACAGAAACCCCACTCAGATATCCATGAAAATTAAGATGCCAAATGCCATATAGTGTCTGTTTGGCAGAGATGGATAGAGAGAATGAGAGAGGGAGGAAAAGTCATTGACAGTTCAGAATTAGATCTGTTAATTTTCGAAGAGGGCAAGACTGGGTCTTGTGTGTTTAGCAGTGAGTTAAAGGCCTGCAGTGTGAGGCAGATCAGCTTGCTCTGACAGTGCCCTGCATCTGTCACTCGAGAAAAGAGGAAAAAGAGTCCCCCTAGTGTACCAATGCTGTAAGAAGCAGAAGTATCTCGCTCAATTCACTAAATCTGCTGCAAATTCTGCTATGGCATATGAAAAGGTGCCTAAAGGTATTTTAGTAAATCCCTGGGCTCTGTTGATCACAAGGCTTCTAGTTGATGAGGGAAGGAACCATAGACAGTCACAAATAATGAGCATTAAAAAATGACCATGTGTTTTAGCACATTTTAGCTATGAAGTAATTGGGTTTTGCATTGCTGTATAATTCTAAATACTAGTTTTTGCCACCCAGGAAACATATATTCTCCTGGAAGACAGGAGAGGAATTATTTTATACAGTAATACTCTTTTCACAAATTTTTAGCTGTGTATCTGTGAGGTAAAATCAAGCACATTATTCTATTCAAAAGTACCTTTTTTACTTTATTGTTTCAATTAAAAAGTGAAAGTCTACTGCAGTTAAAGGTATTCAGTGTTACACATCCCCTGGCTGCCAGAAATCCAGTGTGCAACTCAAAACACAGGCTTTGTACTGCTTTGAATTTGCACTGTCAAAGTTTAAGTGATAAATCAGCCTCCTCCCTGTGTAAGCCATTTTTCAGTGATTTTAGGTACAGCAATGCAAACCTGGCCCTTTGTGACAGGTGCTGAAGGCGCATGCATATAGGAAGGCATAGCTGCTGTATATTGCTGTGACTCCATAACTGTAACTACTTTCCTCTCAGGTATGCTGAGGGAGAGCCATGGATAAAAAGTTTCAAAGGAGACCAGAAGGTCTCTGTTGGGAGATACAGTACAGCTGGTTGGCAAGCAGTATTTGTCATTCTGTCCTTCAAGAATTTTCCTCAAGATGCTCATGCTAGAGCGAACCTGGCAAGTCAAGTTCCCCCTTGCACTCTGCTCTCCAACTGAGTCTGCCCTGTGGCAGATTAGGCACTATCTTGCTCCCTCACCTTTTTGACTGCTGACAGGAGAGCTAAATCACCTTTCCAGCAGCAAAGGAAGTGTGTGTTTGCAGCGGAGGGAGTGGGGGGAGTGGGACATATTAGGGAGATAATTCCTCAGTGTAAGTAAAAAGACAAAATGGAACCAACACCTTTTAGGAGATGGCCAGTGGAAGGCCTGAAGCATGAGAAACAAAGATGAAACAGTACCCAGGGACCAGTTGTGCAGCTCCTACAGATAGGATCAGGTAGATCTGGCTGAGGGAAAAGGTCTCCAGCTCCTCAGAGGTAAGGGCAGCTCCACCAGTAGCAGAGACGGCTCTTGCAGCTGTTCAGATTAACAGTGTTGCTGTAATTTATGCAGAAGCATTAGATGCAGGGATGATGTTTTACATTTTAGAAAGTAGATTGGCATTTCCTGGAAGTGTAGGTTAATTATGGTAAAAAGAGAGGTATCATATATCTCACTTTGGGAGGAGGGAGCCCTTGCAGCTCTGCCGGTGTTGTGTGCAAGCCACTGGTTGGTTTGTTGGTGCGTAAGGGTGCAGCAGACTTGTGTGCATACAATGATGTGCTTATTGGTTTTCTGCAACAAATGTCTATGTCAATGTCTCTGCTAATAAAAAGCCCACAGTGCTAATTGCCAGGTTTAGTTACTTAAATGACTAAAAGAAATTTGAAAGGTGTTTGTGCATACTCACTGCAGAAAGGCTTCTCCTGAAAAAAACTGTAAAATAGACATCCTTAACTTTCCTTTCAAATTCACGTGCGATATTTGACTTTAGCGTGTCTGTTTTCCTGGAGACAGCTGAGGCAATCTCCTCTACTCACTCATCCACTAACCAGTTGTATTTTGAATTGCTTGCGATGATATGGATGTTGATTATGGTCTTCACAATACTGCCTGGCTTTTCCATAGAATTATCCTTCACGATGATATCACAGCAAATTCTCAGCTGACCAGAAGGCAGCGCAAGGTATTAGTTCAGTGTATTTTCTTTCATGAGTAAGAAGCAGATAAGATTTCAACCCAAATGGTGCATTTTAATTATGTTTATAAATGAAATGCATAGCAGATGTTGGAAGCAACATTTCAAGTACTCCTTCCTCCTCCCATAGGCAATGTTTCATTGTTAACATTGTATATCTTTCTAAAAATGCTTGATTTGAAAAATTTGTTATGCTGAAATATTTTGTTGTCCTAGGAACAATTCTGGGTCCCCACACATCTACATATGAATTGTTTTTATTTCTAATTTTTAAAATATGTATCAAGATTTCCTTTCTTAAGTTTTTTCTTAACATTTAAAAAAATAATTGTATTACAAAAACTCAAAGAATGCAAAGTAAGCTGGATATTCCCTGCCTATCTCACTCCCTCAACATACATTTCATTTGTTCTATACTTGCATGTGTATGCACAGACATACATATAAACACACATACACATATATATACACATATACCTGTGCTCCATCCCGTTCCAAACACTTTTGGTTGTTGAATCTTGAAATTATATGGTAGGAAATATTAGACTGGCAAGTGCCTACAATTATAATATTATTGATATTCTCACATTTCTTTGACTATACAAGCTAAGATCAATATTTTCAATGCCTTTAAAAATGAAATAATAATGTCAAAATATTGCCAGAAACTTATTGAAATGAAAACGGTGTGTTAGGTTAAGCATAGAGACTAGACTGCTTTTTTTCTGCACTTCTGCTTCTCACATCCTTTGGAAAGTGTGTTGTTTGCACTAGTAACTGAAATGCAATTTGAAGGGGATGGAAAGATGCACTAATATTTATATGAAGCTGTAATACAGCAAAAGCTATATGGGCTGCTATTCTACTATATTGCCAGAGGACTTTATTGATCTTCAAAGGGTTAAAGTGCTATGAGGTTACATTACTGTCACCCTTCAGCAATCAGTGGCCAATAACGTATCAGCAATCAATTCTGCAGCATGTTGTTCAGGACACTCAGTTTTTGGGGACAAGTGGCTGATATGTTTTGACAATAATAAGAAATAGTCTTGAAAATTCTTGCAAATCTTAACTCAGAGGGGAAGATATATGAAACAAACTGCTTCCATTCGAAAAAAATAGTAATGTTTGCCTTCCTAAGTAACAACATTTTATGTCAGTTCAGTGGAGCAGTGAATGAACCAAAACTCTGCTAACCTTCAAAATGGAAAGGATTCTGTAAGTAGGATTTACATAGTCTGAATATTTAATATTTTGAGTGCTCATCACAGCTTGCATAAACTAATACTTAAATATACATTTCCAGTAAAGAAGACATTTGACTTCTGGTGGAATAAAGCAGTGAGATGTTTTGACTTGTGAGTACAGACAGGTTTCTCAGCCCCTGCTCTGTTTTTTCCTGTTAGCAATTTTTTTCTATCGAGTCCTCATAATCTCTTCAAATCCAAAGAAAGCAACACAAGCCACTTCACTTTGACACAAAAGCAACTTAAAGAAAAAAAAATCAAGAACTCAAAAAGCCATAAAGTAGAAGTATAAAGGGGGGAACAAAATTAGACACTGCAAGAGGATGCGAGGGGTTAAAGTTCTGACCACTGTCTGCATATATAAAATCATATCACCTTATCTGAAAAGTTTAGGCTCTAAAGAAAACACTCAGTTTAAAATACCTTTTAGGTGTATTAAATCTTTAAGCTGAAGATTACAGCAAGTGTTTTCTCTTTGGTGAGTAGCTGTTTGTCTCACTTTATTTACTTGGTATTGGGTATTTGTCAATGTCATTTCATATCTGCGGAAAATTCATACGTTCTATGGAAGTATGTATGTGTGTGAGTGTGCTGAAGGTCACATGACTGTTTCATCCTATTTGGTGGAGCAGCTTGACTTTTTTCCCTTGCTTTTGGTGATGGTTGTGAGTGCAGAAGTTGATTGACAGATGCACGCCAGAAACCCCCATTCTCCTTTTCAAAGACTACATATGATGGATTGCGATCTTTCAGCTCAGCAGGACACAGGGACCATGCAAGCTGTAATTGGTCAGGTATGGAGTCAGCCATTTCTCAACTCCCCTTTTATTTTTTTTTTTTCACAAGTGTCTAACCATATGATTCACATAATTCATATTTACAGTACCATCTTTCTATCTGTGTAGTACTGTGTACTGTGTAGCGAGTGTAGTACTGAAAGTGAGAAAGGCAAAAGAAACACAATAATCTGGCCAGGGAATCACTAGAAAAACCTAAATTACCATCTTTTTCTTCTAATAAACCCTGTTTATAATTCAGTCTGAGCTTTACCAGATAAATGTATTTATTAATTTTCTGTTTTATTTTGTTTAAATATGCTGAAGTAGAAGAACGGAGGATTGAAAGCGTTATGTTTGCTGGGGAGTTGCTTTCTATTTGTAATGCTGTTCATTATTTTTTATATTGACTGTATTTCTGTACTAGATGCTGTGGCTTTTATTTTTTATTTTTATTTTTTCTTCGTATGCTCCTAATCCAGATAATATGTGATTGAGCTTGGTAAATGTAGTAGTGTTTGCTGCTGCGGAGGGGCAGCCGGCAAATTAAACACTGCCACAATCTGAAAGGTCCAGGTGGTCTGCTCGTGCTTCCTAATGCAATCCAGCACAACAGCTTTAATAAACAGCTCTATTTAGTTCTCCCTCCCTGTATCCAGGGAAGTGAACTGGTCTGGGGCTGCTGTGATGAAATGCCAGAAGAATATCTCTCAAAGGCCTCACAAGCTGATTTTTAGAGCTTTTCCGTTTTGTCTTCTTTGTCTTCCAAATGGGTCAGTGAGTGCTTCTCTTTCTGTTTTGTGATTTCTGATAAGTCTGTAGTTTTTATATGTGTCATTTAACCATGCTGTTTTGAGCTTTAGCCAGGAGAGAGAAGAATCATTGTCTTTTCATTTGCTTCAAATAATAATCTGAAGTGGGGAAAGAAATTATTTTGTTCTGATGATCAGGAAGGGCTGATTTTCCTGTGAAAGCATTCGGAGTCAGATTAGGGTGCCTGTTTTTCTTTCTCTAACAAAATTTTAAGTGCTCAACACTTTCTCATTAACCACTGACTTGTAAATCAGTCTCTGGTAAAGGGTATTTTTTGAACTCTCAAAAGTTTGTTGTTTTTTGCATATGTTTCCAGTATAGTGAATGCATGCTGCTGAGCTGATGACATAGTATTTGTTTTCTGTATATTGATATGATGGTAGAAAAATACACATTCTACACTATTTTCAACTAAATTATGGCAAAGCACTGAAGTCCCTAAAAGCACATGGTTTATTAATACCATCGTACATAGTAATGCATTTCTGGCCGGAAAATGTCAAATATGTAATACCATGTTTACCACAGACTTTTATTGCTTTAAATATTTTAAAAATAGAAGATACATTTTTTATTAAAAATCCTCCAAACATTAACAGCTTTCTATTAGGCTGGCTTATACCTAAAAAGTGGGGCATGTTTGCCAGTACTACATTGTGCAAAAAGATGTATTTTAGACTGTGTTAATTACCTTTTTGCTTTACTTGTTCAGTCTTACAAAAATATATTTAATGATTCTAAGGCAGATACAATGGCAAGGTTTTGAGCAGGTACATTTGACAGAAAATGTACTCTGAAATCTTTATATATCTAAAAGCTTGTAATATCTCTTCAATGTAACTTTTGTTTTCACTTGTAAGAAAGTGTAAGTTAGCTATTTTATGTCTAAGGCTTGCCAACTCTCTGAAAGTGGTTTTGAGGCTGGAAATGGTAGAAGGATTTTTTTCTGTGTGTAACATTCCATATTTCATTAATTAAAAAAAGTTCAGTGAATGTCTAGAAAAATGTTTATATCATGTGTTAGTGTATTTCATTTCCTGAAATTAATAGCAAGAGCATGTACTTAAAAGAAAAATAAATTTAGATATTTTAGGCGACTAACTTCTGTGGGTTTTCTATGTCAGAATTTATAGATGTTATTATTCTGAAACTTACTGTCAGGTGCTGCAAACATTTTTTTCAGATCAGCATGTGTGCATATTTACATTTCATATATGTAAGTGTGCACATCAAACTGTGTTCATAAGTCCACAAAATTTTCAAGTATGTTTTTGTTTTGATTAATTGTCCAGTGTTTGGTTACTATTAGCTGTGTTAAGATAGAATAAAAAGTTAAGGAATATTTTTTTCTGAAAAAAATGATGCATTTTCTGGTTTTATAAAAAAGAGTTCGTTAAAATGTAGGAATCTCAGGGCAATCAGTATAATTACCATACATTGCTGAAAATAGACATAGACTTTCTGTATGAACTTAAAGAGAAAATCAAAAGCCTAGCCCTATGGCAGAAAATCTTTCCACACTGTAAGTCTGTATTTTGTTTGATAAATAGTTAAGGTGTGCATATTTGGTAGTTGCATATTTTTAGAAGGGACATTTATTTCCTGACAGTAGAGAAAAAGTTCTTAAAAGTCTTTGTTAACTTTCAAGCCTCCAAACTCAAAAAATTGGATAAATATTTATAATTTGGCCTTTTATTTCAGCATTGTATTTTTTTCCAGCCATGAGAATGAAATTTTTTTTGACAAATCCTGCAGATGTACCTCTAAATTCAGTCTTGTTTACTGCTAATGGAATGTGAACTTGCCTAATTAGAAATCCAAACTGTACATGTTTAGCTGATGGAGATCAGATACACGAGCAGTTTTTTGTAGTTCAAGCATTAGTCTGTGTATGACACAAATGGAATAGCAGGAGCATACTGATTTAAAGGCATTTTCAACACCAAGTGCTTGTTCATCATTAAATTTATTTTGGCCTTTTAAAAAAATCTGGATTTCATCTGTCTCTAACCACCAACGTCTACAGTGGTTCCCACTGGTGATGGCAATGGTGGGCAGAGTGCAACAATCCTGACCATTATCCAGTGCCTGGATGTACTGGGTCCAGGGTGCAGAATTGCTTGTGACCCTTCCCTCTGGATTTTTCCTCCCGCAATCAAGCAATAAAACAGCCAAATGCTCTGAAGAACAACCTCCTTGCCTTATGTGTCAAGATCTAGAAGCTCATTGCTCATTGTGATTTTGATTCATAACTGGAGTGTTTGGCATGAAACCCTGTTCCCTGCCAGCAATAGTTTGTAGCTTCCTTCCTTGCATGCCAAACCCCAATATCCATTATTTCTTCAATTTTATTTTGCTCTTATAGAAACTATTAGCTGGATTTTTATGCCATAGTCCTTATATATCCTGAGCCCATCTGAATGAACAGGTAATTAAATGTGTCATCTAATTATTCCAATGATGTTGTAATTTGTCTACCTTGTATGCTTTCTAAAACCTCTACTATACCTTTTTCTTATTCTTTTTTCTCTCAATCTTTTTTTTTTTCCCAGACCTGGGCTTGTGAGTGACAGGTTAGTTCATCAGCATTACAGCCCTCCTGTTTTTGTTTCATCTCATGGAGACAGGTCACTGTGTCCAATCACCCTTCTGGCTCTGCTGTCCCCAGGGGAGCCCAGGCCAGCCTGCCATCTTGATCCACCGGCCTGAGGGCCCAGGCTGGCTGCACATTTCTGTGTTCACTGGTTCTTGCAGACCAGTAAAGTGGGAAAGGGGAGGAGAGCAGCTTAAATGAGATCTCTGTACATTGAGAGGAAGCAAATTAGATAACATTCTTCTTCAAAGAAGCATGTGTTTGCAGTTACTATTGCTACGCTTGAGTTCTCTTTCTATATGTCTAGCATGTTTATTTCTATATTTCAATGGTATCCTCCATATGATCTCACCATGTAGTAAAAGCTATTTATTCAAGGGTAAATGTGCTCTTTTCCCACAGAGGGTTCTCTGAAGCCCAGTTTCTGAATCTGATACATTGCTGCAGCCAGTGTGGGTCTTTCTGTTCTGTTTCGGTTTGTTGCCATTTTTAAAAATTTTTTGTGTGTTCTTTGTCATGATTAACCACACTAGAACATGTTTCAGAGAAGCCATTCCTTTTGTAACTTTTGGCCACTTTTTAAGGAAGTTTAATCTATTGTCAGTGTTGTTTTAAAATGCAAACTAATATGTATCTAGGAGTTTAAATTTTACCAAATGAAGATCACATCTATAATGTTATTTTGTCTTGAGCAATCTCTACATTATTTTTCTTGTAGCAGTAGAGAAGTTCTTTCTCTCTTGGAATATCTGTTTCCAGCTCTAATATAATATAAAGAATTGCCTGTAACATATACAAACAGGAAAGAACCATATTACATGTAAATTTAAGACCCACTTTTATAAGACAGCAAGGAATTGTGCGCTTTTGTCTGCAGTTTGGGACAAATCCTGTTCTTTCAAGTAAGAATTAGACCCATCATGGTAAGAACGACTACTTGCATAAATACAGACTACTTGTCACCATGGCTGCTTACTGTATATCCAGAACGAACATTGTAGTCCTTTACAGTCACCAGCAGTGGTCTTCTGCAGTTCAAGACTGTGAGGAAGAGACTTATGGACAGATACACATTTATTGGGGTTTTTTTCAGTAGTAGAGAGAGATAATGTAAACAGTAAGAAATATGTTTGAAAAACTTCAAAACCATACTTTTTAATATTTATGAACAAGCTGGTACTCTGATAATGAAGCATTCCATCTTTGCAAAAACCTACTCTTGTATACACTCTCTGGAATACTGTGTGCTTAAGAATTATTATTGTAAGGAGATGCAGGAATGTGGCTGTAATATTTTACAGTATAAATATTTGTTGCAGAGGAGTTTGGATCTTGTTAATTTAATATATGTAAATTCTTTGGTCCTAGGCCTGAATTCCAGCAAAAGAATGCATTTTTCCTGTTGACTTCTATTTTTACAGCAGAAAAGATGAATTTTTATCATTTTGATTCATACTTAAAAAGATTTTTCTTCTTTTCACACTAAAATTGGACTTTAATTGAAATCAGCTTTCTAAAAACATTTTTAGTATTTTTGTCTTATTGAATTTCTGTATTGTTTTCTGTTCTGTACTACTGTGCTGTTTCATCTCAGTCAGGCCATCCAATTAAGAGGTCAAATTTTAAAAAAGCTGTGATTTGTACTCTGAAATTCACTATATTCTAATTGTAAGAGAAAAATAAAGTACGTCAGATGACCTTTAAATTGCTGGACAAGTGACACTCCTCCAGTGATGTAGATTATTATCTTTTGGCAATGCATTTACATTCAAGTACCTCTGTTATGTTTCCTAGATTCTAGACTGATAAACTAAATATCAGTCTGGCCCATTTTTGTGTGTACAGTACATAGAAATGACTGCTGAGCTGAGCCTCTTATCTTACACTGACCTATAGCTGTAACAAGACTTTTATTTTTCTTCTCTGATCTGAACTGTAACTCAAATGGAAGAAAATAGAAGGACAATCAAAGAGAAATTGTATACAGCACTCTCAACATTCGATGAGAACATGGCAAAATATTCTTTTTTCCTGTGATTTACATCATTCATCAACATTAGTAATGCAGTTTTTATTCTGAAATTTTAAAAATGGAAGAACCTCAGATCAGGCAATTTTGAATATGTGCATATTTATCTCTCACTAAACTTAACTAGACTTAAGCATGTACTTAGAAGTTGGTTAGCAAATCACTAAAGCCTATAAGAAGTCTACAACTGCTAAATCTTCAAGTGCACAGAATGATCCTGAATTCAATGGGACTCCTCATATATATATAACAATTGGCAGGATCTGATCCAACTAGCCTATTGTGTTACTGCTACTGCTAATAAATATAACAAAGTCTGGCTTAAATGCTAACTCAATAATTGTTATGCAAACTGTTTTACATTTACAACTGGCTATTAGGAATAAAGATAGTAACTCAAGGGTTTTGAACACTTACTTTTTGAGGATATCAGGGCTACAGGTAAATGGACTATCACTTCAGGGGTTTTGTTTCAATGTGGCCTTCAAAACGTCTGTGATGTGTATTACTTTGTCTTCAAAAGAGAGATAATAGTTGATGTTTGCTGCTGATTCTCTATTGGCTGGTAGGACTGTTCTACAGTAGTGCTTTATCTAACTGTTAGATCAAAAGACAATTTTGAAGATCAAGGGACTGTTCTAAATTTCTAGCCATTCTTAAAAGAGGTAGTGGGAGACAGCTTCATAAAAAAAGGGTTAGGGGCAGAAAGAGGGGATGCAAAAATCTTTATTTCAAACAACTCTGACATGGCAAATTACATAAATTAAATTTTCTTATGCTGTTTAGAATAGATTTGGTAGTTACTGATAAAACTGCTTGTCTACCTATATTCGTATATACCATACTATACTATAGCAAAACTATTGCTGACAAACTTTTACTCATATGAGTAATAGCAATTGATACTGTTTAATGACCTAATGTTGAAGAAATTATTTTCAGAGATGAGGGCCTCATAAATGCATCTTGCTCTCTGCTGTAGATGTACAGCAGTCCCATGTCCTTTGCACATGTGTATGAGGATTTACAGGGTAGAACTCTGATAGTTGTTCTTGTCAAACCACATAGGTCTTGTCTTGGCAGCCTTTCCTGTGCCACCCTCCTGTAAAAGGAATCCAATAATTTGACAAGCAGTACTACAAAATCACACTTGAAAGAGTAATTTTTGACCCTGTGATATTTCCAGTGAGTGTTATCTAAATCTAATCTACTTGCTAAATATGACCTATTCCAAAAGGTAACTAATTCCAGGATGGGGTTCTGAATCCACAAATGGGGAAGGACATTGTAAAAATAAGTAGGACCTTAAGCAAAAGAAAAACAAAGTTAAAATTTAACTTAGTGCTATTTCAATCGTTGATTCCATGAATTAACTTCTATTTTATAAGTTGCTAGCATTTTCAGGCATCTTGGACTCATGCATTTGGAAGACACAATCCAGCTATGGAATGGCACTTCCAAAAAGGAAATATAACAGGGACAACAGTAAAAGACAGAAGTGGTTTTTAGCTACCCCCTGCTATGGAAACAAGTTTCAAGAAACAGAAAATAACAGAGCATGAGTTTTTTGCAAGCAGATTAGTGAAAGTCGTGTTAATAGTATTACACAACTGCTGTTAGATGTATTGTAAGTGATACTTCTGTATCAGAATGTTATACTTTTCACTAAACAGTTTACATGTCTAACTGCTTTTTCACTTACAAATCCAACTTACGGAACTCTAATGCAGTTTTTACTTGAGGTTTTCTTATCTTTCAAGTGCAATGAAGTTTTACTGGAATAAAAAGCTGATGGCTTTAGCCCATTCCTGGAAGACATCCTTTTTATTTGGGAAAATAAATAGCTAAATACAGATTTGCAGCACAGACTAAGACTGACACAATATCAATGACTAGAATGTTTCATATCCTTGTTTTGAGCTTATGAATTAAAATCACATTGTCTCCCATCAGTGGCAAACTAGCATCAGTTTTCATTTTTCATAATGTATCACATTAAAGGCTGTCATTGTTTTGGGTTTTTTTAAATTATAACAATGGAGAAATGTGCCTGCTTGTTACTGAATCCACCTTTAAAAATACGAAAAAAGAAAAGAGCTAAAGATGCAAATAATTCCGATCATGGCTAATTCTGGAATTTCCAAGACACTGTCATTGTGTCTATAACCTTTGCTACTAGAACCAGATGCTGCCAAGTACTGAATGCATCCGGAGTCCTGGACATCCCCTTGGCTTCGTTAGGCAGGACACTGTTCCAATGAAATAAAATAATCTGGAATAAAGAAGAATTATGCTGCTATAGGAAACAACAGTTATTGCAAGATTCCTGGCCATTAAATCTTACCTTCTCTTTGCTGCACCCATCCCCTTCTGTGTACAAAATGATCTTCACATTTTCCAAATGGATTATACAATGCAGAAATAATATTTGATTTATATAATTCTAATCTTTTAGAAGAATGGTTGAAAGTTTGGGAAATGTAAAAGTGGCTTCTAACATGGAAGGATAAAGCAGAAAATATTAAATTCATTTTGCTTAGTATCAGTCATGATGATTTATCATTATAGTTAGGGAAAACTACGATCTTGGAGCAGAAACAATTTTGTCCATTAAGAGGGAAAAAAACAACTCCAAAACCCAGAATCCGGGTTGATTCTTATGTCCTTAGGGTTGCAATATTGAATTCAGAATTGGGGAAGCTTAATCTTGCAGCCAGATTTGACAAGATGCTGATTGAGCAGTAGCCAGAAGTGATGGTTTGTGTGTTGTAATGCCCATGGTGGGAAATAAAGATAAAAAGATTTTTCCAGAAGTCTGGGTGCAGTATTCACCACCTGCTTCAGTTTGTCACCAAAGTAGGCAAGAAAACATGTCGTGTGCAAGCTGGTGAGCAACACTTACAATTTCAAAGCCTGACAGATGACAAACTTGGGAGTGCTCTAAACCAGCTTGTGAAGGGTTCACAATAGCTCTGAACACAGCTATCTGTTTGTTTTGGTGCTATTGCTTATTTAAAGAGTGATCATGGAATTACTGTAGCATATCCACAAGTATCCCCATAACTTATTGGGAAAGCTCACATGAAGAGCACATTGTGCATTAGACAATGTAATGCTAAAGGCTTGGATCCCCTCTGGTTGCAAGAGGATATAGGCATGTACTGCTGGAAAAAAATAAGCCAGTTCTTCATCTCCATGCAGTTAATTCTGGAGAGTAGAGAGTATGTGTGTGTGTGTGTGTGTGTATATGTGTATATTGGGGTGTGTAGCAAAAAACCTGCAAGCTGAAATTGAAATTAGCGTTTTGAAAATAAGACCTGGATTTTGCATAGTCAAACAACACGAAGCTGAAGATTGGAGTTTCTTCCCCTAAATATATTGTTTTCTGTTTATTTTTCAAATTCATGCTGGATTTTACCAAGAAGAGAAATCTAGGGTTGCCCCCTAACTAGGGATTTAGAGTGACTCTGTAATGAATTTTAACCCAAGAGGCACTGTGGATATTCAGCAAACCTTTGTTCTATTCTGCTCATGTCCTTATGCTAGACCCATCACTGTAGTTATTAGATCTCAAAGATTACATTCTTTGATCTAGTGCTTTTTAAATCCTTAAACCACAGTTTATTTATTTAAAAGGTTATATCCTGCATTGGATTGGATTGTAAAGTACCCTTTGACTCTCATGAAGGACACAGAAGAAACAGATGCTTTCTGTATACAGAAGGTGTATTTCCTCCTGACCATGAAGTACCACAGCATTTTATTGAATTAAGAACTGCACGAAGATCTGTGCTTTCAATCTGGCCAGTGTGTTGGGAATTTTTTTATCTCTATGGTATCATGATGTCATTCATTTCTGATACAACAAATATTAAGGTATATAGGCGAATTTCAGTTATATTTGGAATTTAAAAAAAAGCTGCAAAGTAGCCTCATATTTCCCTAAGAATATAAATAAAAGCACACTAAACCTCAAACAGATGTCTAACATGAGCATTTTCAGGATGTGCTCTTGGGGGTCTCTTTTCTATCTGATATTTACCAGAATTCATCAGAGGTAAATCTGTGGAGCCAAACAGAGTTACACTTGGACAGACAGGATCACCAGCACCCTTTAAGCTTGTTCTGTCAAATTCAGAAGCCCTTACATGAGCAAATTTTCCAGTGCAGGCTACAATGTTTGAACAATTAGTGATTCCTAAGATAACCAGAAAGAAGACACAGAAAGGAAAAGAGAGAACACTAAAATTAAACCAAGTGTGCTCCACCCTGTCTGATATTAATTATACTCTCTCCAAACTGATCTTTTAATTTTTTTCCCAATCAGGCCTGCAAGGCAAACTGTACAAAATTTTCATGTATTTTCCCTTAATTTTGGAAAAACAAAACTGAAATAGGTATCTGAAAAGAAAAATTTCATTAAAAATTGTGGTTATTTTTTCATTTTTATAATGCTTGTGTTTGGTTATTTACCTTTTCGAGAAGTTCAACCACTGGAGATAATAGCCTAATGCTACTTTATACTGAGACCTCTTTATACCATCTGGAAGTACAAACCAGCTGTAAAGTGGGTTGTAACAGTAATTTATTTATGCGTATTTTAAAGTTCTTTCATATTTCTATGAATGGTAGAAACCCACCTTGATGTAAATAGGGATAGAGTCCGAATAAATGCACTAGAATTTCCTTTTTTTTCAGATGGAAATGAAAAAGGGATAGGCAGAAATTAGACTGGGGAAAGAGAGGAAGGAGAAAGCCTTATTTAGTTACAAATAGATATCCATTAACAGACAAGGTGAAAGGTCCAAATCCTGTTTTATTGGTCTCCATCTATATCTTCGCTGACAGTGATGAAAACATGAAAGGGAGGGAAGAGAGCACTGTTCAAACCATAGTAGTCAGAGCTGCTTTCTCAATCAATTTGGTTTTAAAATGAGTATGCTTAAAATAAAAGGCTTAGTCTAGTTCTCTCTTCTTTTTCTTCTTTTTTACCCTGTGGGCTGCAGTGTTGCTTGCTGTGACATTTGACAAAGCTTTTTCCAGAGCTTTATTCGGTTAGTATACCTGGATTAGTGAAAAAGAAAACTAATTAAATTCATAGGAATGAACATCAATTAAATACCCTCTTTCTATACTTTCTATTGCAAATTGAATTCTTCAAGTCAAAGGGTGAATAAAAACAGCAAAGAGAAAAAAGAAAAGCAAAGAATGACAGTTATGCTAATGAGGAATAGCTTAAAATTAGTCAGACATGGGGAAAAATATTAAAATAGCAATTTTGGCATTGACACAAGAGTTTCCTTTGAAATTTTGAGGAGCTTCATACTCCATTTTATTCATAATCCCTTTCAAATGGGAACATAGGAGGCTTAAGGGATTCTGTGAAGTTGTGAGATATTTCTCTCTTTGCTTCCCCATTTTGTGAGAGCCTAAGGGAAAAATATTGGCAGGACTTGTAGAACCTTCTATAATTGAAGTAGCCCAGTATTTCCTATTTTAAGACCTTTGCTGCTGCTCTTAGTATTTCCACCTAGTTAGCTAACTCTTCCTGAATACTTTTGAAGGCACTTTCTGCTTAAGTACTTCAGTGGTTCCCAATGAAGTTAGGGAAATATGGGGTAATTTTGCACATTTTAAACATACGTCATAATTAAGAGCAAAACTCTGAATGTGGTGAGGAGTAGGAGTGTTGGGCTTGACATGTCTCTTCAGGTATCCTGTGACAAGCCACCCATGCTTGATTATATTCCAAGTCTTTGAGAAATGTAGTTGGCACATGTTTACTTCGGAGCTCTAAATAGCTACAGCCCCTAAAATTTCACAGAAAAAGTGAGAAAGGAACCTCAGAAAATCACCTGCACATGGACAGAATCAGCTTATCTGAGTCACGTCTGACAGGAATTTGTGTGTTTCCTGAAAAACTCAATCCAATTCCAAACTCAATGAGCACCAATTCCATAGTATCTTTGTCCTATTCATCACACCAAGTAAAGCCCATATCTGCTTGCTCCTTTTAGGAGTATTGGATTATTTCTCTCCCCCTTAAAATACTATCTTCCCACTATGCCTGTCTTGGCAGAGGTCACATCAGGGACCCTTTACTTTTCTATGGACTCAATGACTATGTTCAGGGGGGGTGGAGAAAAGAGAATGTGTGATTCAAATGAAGACTGGACAAGAGCCAGGGAAGATAAAAGATATGGAGTGAAACAATAAATGCACAAGTAGTCAACCATGACCAGAGAGTGACAAGGCATGGAGAAGTAGGAGCCAGAAGGAAGAGTGGATCCAAGAGAAGTTTGGAACTGTGAATGACTGTAGGGAAGAGAACTTGTCCTGTGTGTGGGCAAACCTAGATGAAAGCAGCAACGGAAAGGGGACTGGACCTGGTTAGGGATAAAGACAGAAATAGAAAACCCATGGGGCAGGTTCCCTTGCTGCTCAGAAATTTCTGCTGGTAAATCTCACTGGCAAAATTTCTCAGTTCTTTAAAACATATAAAGCTACACATACAAAATGTGGAGAACAGTATTTGTACTGTTAAGCAATAATTCAAATAATTTGTTTTGCTTGTAAATATATATAATAGTGACCCTTTAATTACATAAACAACTATATTGTTTATGTAACAACTTCACCGATTAGGTTCCTTTAGTGTGACTTCTTTCTTGATATTATAGTTGGTGCATACTGTTATTTTGCTCCCTAGAAATTGTGGGAAGTTTATGTATACATACACATATATACACATGTTTATATTTATTCTGGGCCATATGCCAATTTAAAAAAAAGTCTTACTCTATTTTAAAGCGGGGGGCAGGGGGTGTTGTCTTTGCATGATTTTAAAAGATTAAAAAAGATAATTTTAAAAGAAAAAGTAACTGACTAAAGCACTCAAACTCTCCTGCTTATAACATGTCAGACTAAAACATATGGACTTTTATTCCTCTTTCATATGAATGGTAGTATTAAAGGTTCTAACATAGCTGAACTTTCATTTTGAATGAAAAATTTCCCAGATATCTTGCCATTACTATTTCCAACAGTCAAAGTCTGTCAACTTACCCAGTAGTTTTTCTAGAACAGTGACTGACATCTTGATTTTTTGGATATATATAGGCACTGGTCTTTGCACCAAGTAGACACATTATGCCCCCATTATAGGCGATAGATGGCTCTTGATTCTCCACTGCCTCAGCTAGTTATTTACAATGTTAAAAATGGAAGCATTGCAAACCCAGGTGCTTTTTTTCACTTTAAGTGTTCAATACAGTCCCTTTGCTGCAAAGTAAAAGCTTCAGGTTCCTATGGAGAAACAATATTGGATTATCATTTGAACAGATACAATTACTACTATCAGCAACTTGAAGTCACTTTACTTCCTGTACTACACCAATTTTATCTCTGACAGGAGGGGATCATTTTCTGAAACTTATTTAGCTTCTCTTGAGCATTATTTACAATTGTAACTATAATCTCATGTTTGATTTAGTAAGAGAATGTTACCATGCTGAAGGAGAACTGGGAATAGGTATCTAGTACGCACCAGGGTGATGTGCAAAGGGGAAACAGTAACTGCCAACACGGGGGTGTGAAAAAGGTGGGGCTAGAAGAAAGCGGAAGACACAGTGTGGAAGCAGGTCATGGCAGTTAGAGAAGAGGTGTTTGGGTAAGGTTGAAAAATTGAGTTATTTTTCTAATAAGATTGTATGGTTCTCTATATTGAACTAATTGTAATAAGGACTCAGAAAGGTCAAAAGATTAGGACCAGTAGCCAGGATTAGGCAGTGGCAAAGAGCTGTGGAAACAGTTGGGTACAAGAAAACTGAGGATAATAAAACCGCATCCATGTTATATCCTTTCTTTTCACCTTTATCCATTCAGCATGTGCTCAGATATAAGTTCAGGGGTCCATCTTACATGGCATCAGCAAACTATGCTTGTGGTAGTGGTGCAGCAAGAACTGAGAAAAGCATAAAATCAGGGCTCAATTCCGTCACCTTCCTGTTCTGTATCAGCACATTGCAAAGCTTTTAGCTGTTGCAAAATTAATGTTATTCCCCTTAATTCCATTTTTATTCCTTAACTGAAGGTAGATTGGCATAGGAATTGTCTGGTGGCAAATTTGGTCCCACAGTGTTTCAGATAAAGTTTACAAAACCAAGAACTAGTCTATGAAGCTGTCTCTAAATGTGACTTAACATCCAGACCTGTTCTGTTAGCAGAGCCGTTGCTGGCCATGGTCTCAATCCCTCCCTCAATGTGATTTAATAATTTATTAAAGTTGCTTTTCTAAAAGAGAGTTTGTTTCTTGATCAGTATCTTTCTGCTTTGAATCAACTTCAGCTTGGTTAATGCCACCTTGGACACTCCCTGTATCTGCAGCTGTCTCCAGCATGAACATAGAAGGATAAAGTATAGGAGGATAAAGTATATATTTCATCCCCCTTTTCATAATATCATCTCTCCCCTTCAGGCTAGAGAAAGAACAGAATAATTACTATTTTATTAAGTTTTACTAAAATAATACTTTTTTCCCTCACAAATGAACTAAGAATGGGGTTTGTGGGCAAGCTCACATCAGTATCTGAGGTGTGTGGGTGTATAACTGAGTCACTTTATGCTGCAGTCCCATGTTAGAAAATATTTGGGTAACCATTGTTAAACAGTTGTGATTTCTTTTTGAGTTGCTTCCTAAATCAGATTTATGAAATACAGATCAAAGATCCATAAAAAACAGATGTCCTCTTCTCTAGAATGTAAGAATGTGGGAAGAGTATGGCCAGCAGGTCGAGGGAGGTAATCCTGTCCCTCTACTCTACCTAGTGAGGCCACATGTGAAGTGCTGTGTCCAGTTCTGGGCTCCTCAGTACAAGAAAGACAAGGAGAGGTTCCAGCAGAGGGCCACAGAGATAATTAGAGGTCTGGAGCATTTCTCTTATGAGGAGAGACTGTGGAAGCTGGGCCTGATGCATAGAAACATCTCAAAGTTGCCAAGAGGCTGGTGCCAGACTCTTCCATGGTGCTCAGTGGCAGGACATGAGTGATGGCCATAAACCACAAAAACTTCCACCTCAACATGAAGAACTTCTTTATATTGATGGTGACAGAGCACTGGAACAGGCTGCCCAGGGAGATTGTGGAGTCTTTCTCCCACCTGAATGCATTCCTGTGTAAGCTGTCTTGGCAGAGTGCTGGACTAGATGATCTGCAGAGGTTCCTTCCAAACTTAACAATTCTGTAATTCTCTGGTTATCTGTGTAGTTCAAGTTTGGAAAAATTGTATGGTTCATTTTTCTTAGTTTTGGTAGTGTCTTTCTCATGGATTATGGGTGAAAGTCTGAACTGCAACCACAACCATTCACCCCCCCCAACAAACCAACTGTTTTTTGATAGGTGGAAAACTTTTCTTCAAAGAAGAAAGACAGACAACAGATGAAAAAGTAGGACATTAATGGAGGGCTTTGAAAGCTGTTCCTAAAAAGAGGAACAAAGAAATAATTATTCTGCCAATGCATACATGGGTATGGCTTTAATGTTTTTCATATTGAGTTCTTTTTCCCAATAGCCTGATGAAGGTTTTGACATTTAAGCCACAAAGATGAGAAAGCCAGATGCATTCTCAAACCTCAGCTTTCATACTACAAGATTCTTTTTAGGTTAAACAAAATCACAGGCAAAAACTGGATTAATTTGAGAGTCTCTCCTTTGCTGTGGTTAATCAAGTATTGCATTACAGTATTGTTAACAAGCTTTCTTCTCAACAGAATGTGTGTTGGACTTACTACAATGCTCTCCACTTGAAGAAGTCTTCTGTATCAAAGGGGATTATGCTTGAATAGTATTATGTCAGTGTGTCTTTCTTAAAGAATCTGCACCAGTGCGGCCTCACTTTGAGTACTGTGTGCAGTTTAGGTTACCACAATATAAAAAACACATGAAGATACTAGAGAGCATCCAGACGAGGGTGTATTGGGTTTACATGGCCAAGTTTTAGTTGTGAGGGGCTACAAGGATGGCTTCTGTAAGGAGCTGCTAGAAACTTCTTCCATGTCTGTGTCACGGCTTTTAGCCAGTTTGTCACTTTTAAAAATATTTCTTCAGTTCCTCTGGGGAGAGGAATCTCTTTTGTTATGCCATGGGGTCCTTCTCATGGGGGACAGTTCTCTGGGCATTTTTCCAATGTGATTTTCATTTTCACAAGTAGCAGTCCCACCTGAAACGTGCTGCAATGTGAGTCCCTCCCATGGGCAAAGCTGTCTTCTCACAACTGCTTTTTTGAGGGCCATTAGAACATGGGGTGCAGGTTTTAAGGATGAGGTGTTTTAGTAAAAAAGCAAGGGTCTCCTTTCTCTATCTCTGAAAGCAAGGGTTCTCTCTCTGTTCAAGCCTTTTACCAGATCCCAGCTTTTCAGCATCCACATGTTCCAGTGTGAGTACCTTTTTCATATGGGCTGCGGGTGAATTCTGCATCCTCCCATGGACTTCATGAATTATGACGAAATAGTTTGTTGTATTATAGTCCTCACCACAGCTTGCAGGAGAATCTCAGCTCTGAGGCCCGGAGCACCTCTTCCTCCCCCTCCCTCTTTTGCACTGACCTTACTGTCATTTACCAATGTTGTTCTCCTCACATGTTTTCACCTTTTCTTTTTCTCTGTCTCAGGAGAGAATTGGTGTTCGTAGGTTCATTTGTTCTCAAGTTCTATCAATGGAAAAGTTTTTATACAGTTCTGCAGCACTGAAAGATTGATCTTGTCTGGGCTCTGCATCAGGGAATTGCTTGCTATGCCTCTTGCTGTTGGTCATGTGTTCTCCATCGGCACCATGCGGGCCACACTGGCCGCGGTGGTGCTGGCTTCATTTAGTGTCTCTCTTCGTGCGGGGTGCTGAAAAGGAGAAGCTACTGCTGCTGCTTCTATGCCTTTGTTTGTGGTATAGCAGGGTAGAACTGGCCAGGCAGGCAAAGTCCATCATTGGCCGTGCCAAGATGGCGGTGGCCGGGTGGCCACTTCTAGCCCTGGTTGCTCTCAGTCTTGGGCATGGGGCCACTCCCAGCACAGGCCCCAGGCTGCTCCTGGCCCTGGCCGCAGAGCTGCTCCTGGCGCGGGCCATGAGGCCAGTCCTGGCCCCGGCTGACGGGCCACTCGCAATGCTGGGATGGCCTCCAGTGGCATGGCCTGGCAGCTCTGCTGGGCCCTGGTCACCTCGCTGGGACGAGGCCCAGTGGGCTCACTGGGAAGGGGCTTGGTGGCCCCCCCACTGCTCCTCGGAGGTGAGGAAGAAAAAGAGGATTTTCTGCAGTTTTTTCCTCTCCTAAATATGTTATCATAGAGACTTTACCAGCTTTTCTAATTGGCTTAGTGGTGTGCCTATTCTCAGAGCTAGCCAGCGATTAGTTTTGCCAGGCACAGAGGAAGCTTTTAGCATCTCCTCATAGAAAATCACTTCTGTGGCTGGCTCCTTACCAAAAATTAAGCTATGCAAAAACCACCTCAGTCTGGCAGAGCGAGTTCCTGGGAGCTCCAAAGATGGATGTGCCATTGGTCAAGGCTACGCCAGTTAGAGATGATGGGAACAAATCTGTGAACACTTCTGTGATAACAGATTTAAGAGGAAAGAAAATAATGTTACTGTGAAGAAGTAGGCGGCACTGGAGCTGGGATTCCTCTGCAGACCGTGGGGAAGACTATGGTGAAGCAGCTGTGTGCCTGCAGCCCATGGAGGACCAAGGGGATGCAGAGATCCACCTGGAGCCCATGGAAGAGCCCATGCCAGAGCAGGTGGATGCCTAAGAGGAGGCTGAGACCCTGTGGGAGAACCATGGAGACAGAAGCCCACTCTGGAGTAGCTTGTCCTTGAAGAACCGCACCCTGTGGAAGAGTAACTCATGTTGCAGCAGTCTGGGGAGGACTGTTGCCTGTGGGATGGGCTCACATTGCAGCAGTTTGTAGGGAGATGCTGCTCATGAGATGGATGTATGTTGGTGAAGTTCATGGAGAACTATTTCCCACGGGAGGAACCCCACGCTGGAGCAGGGGGAGGAGTCTCTGCCTGAGAAGCAGAATAAACAATGGAATTGACCATAACCCCCATTCCCTGTCTCTCTGTGCCACTGAGGAAGGAGGTAGAGCTGGGAAGGAGGGAGGGATGGGGGAAATGTGTTTCTAAGGTTTTATTTTATTTCCAATTATCCTGCTCTGATCTTCTTAGTAAGAAATTCAACCTATATCTTTAATTTGAGCCTGTTTTGCCCACGGTGGTATTTAGTGAGCGATCTCTCCCAGTCCTTGTCTCAACTCATGAACCCTTCATTATATTTTCTCTCCTCTGTCCAGCTGCAGAGGGGAGTAAGATAGTAGCTTTGGTGGGTGCCTGGCATCCAGCCAGCATTAACCCACTACAGAGGGCCATGAGAATGGTGAAGGGCCTTGAGGGGAAGCCATATGAGAGGTGGCTGAGGTCACTTGGTCTGTTCAGCCTGGAGAAGAGGAGAATGAGGGGAGACCTCATTGCGCTCTTCAACATCCTCACAAGGGGAAGTGGAAGGGCAGGAACTGATCTCTTCACTGTCATGAACTGTGAGAGGACTTGAGAAAATTGCATGAAGCTGACTGAGAGGGGCGACAGGGGTTTAGGCTGGATATCAGGAAAGGGTTCTTCACCCAGAGGGTGGTTGGGCACTGGAACAGGCTCCCCAGGGAAGTGGTCATAGCACCAAGCCTGACAGATCTCAAGAAGCATTTGGACAGCACTTTCAGGCACATGGTGTGACTCTTGGGGCTGTTCTGTAAAGGGCCAGGAGGTGAACTTGATCCTGATGGGTCCCTTACAATTCACCTGATTTTATGAATCTCTCTTCAGTGTGCTTATATATTCTGAAGTGTTTTACAAATGCAACATTCTTCTGCTTCTGAACCCTTCAGTTGCCTGTAAGATGAAATGGAAAAAAATGCAGTTGAGCCTAGCAATTTTACATGGCAGTGTGTATATGGAAGTAAAGAACATCTTGCCATTGGAGTTTAAAGGATTGCATCAATTCCAGTGTGGAGCTTTGACAGGATATCAGCAGTGCTTGGAGGCTTCCATAGTCCTCTGATAGCCCAGAAGGTGAAAAAATGTAGCTCTGTAGATGTAAATGTGCAGGCTGCTTTATCACTGTGTTTCTCATTTAGAGAATAGACCACAGATGTTAATGTGTTCTTGCAAACATAGCTTCTGAAACATCTGTTCTCTTCCATATTTTTGTGTTTCTACCAGGTGCTGTTTCCAGTCAAGAAGATTGTCCTCTTTCATGTGTTTTTCCAGTATTACCCCTTTGCAGGCGTAACAGTATCAGGAGATGGAGTTCAGGGCATTCATTTGTTATGTATTTACTGTTTTTTAGCAAAACCCAATAAAATAACCCACTTCACAGAATCATGAAATCACAGAATCAACTAGGCTGGAAAAGACCTTTGAGTTCATTGAGTTCAACTTATGACCCAACACCACCTTGTCAACTAGACCATGGCACAAAGTGCCACATTTAGTCTTTTCTTAAGCACCTCCAGAGATGGTGACACCACCACCTCTCTGAGCAGATGATTCTAGTGCCCAGTCACTCCTTCTGTGAAAAAATTCTTCCTAATGTCCAGCCTAAACCTCCCCTGCCACAGTTTAAGGCTGTGTCCTCTTGTCCAGCCTGGGGATAAGACATTAACCCCCACCTGGGTATAACCTCCTCTCAGGCAGCTGTAAACAGTGAGAAGGTGTCCCCTGAGCCTCCTTTTCTCCAGGCTAAACAACCCCAGCTCCCACAGCCACTCCTCATAGGACTTGTGTTCCAGACCCTTCACCATCCTTACTGCCTTTCTCTGGACATGCTCCAGCATCTCAACATCCTTCCTAAACTGAGGGGTCCAGAACTGGACACAGTACTCAAGGTGTGGCCTCACCAGTGCTGAGTACAGGGGAAGAATCACTTCCCTGGTTCTGCTGGCTACATTATTCCTGATACAGGCCAGGATGCCACTGGCCTTCTTGGTCACGTGGGCACACTGCTGGCTCATGTTCAGTCTGCTGCCAATCAGTACCCCTAGGTCCCTTTCTGCCTGGCCACTGTCCAGGCACTTTGTCCCCAGCCTGTGGTGCTGCAGGGGGTTGTTGTGACCAAAGTGCAGGACCTGACACTTGTCTTGTTAAACCTCATGTTGTTGGATTTAGCCCATCGATCCAGCCTGTCCAGGTCCCTCTGCAGAGCTCTCCTACCCTCCAGCAGATTGACACTTGCACCCAATTTGGTGTCATCTGCAAATTTGTTAATGGTAGACTCAATCCCTTCATCCAGATAACCAGTTATAGATATTAAACAGGACTGGACTTAACACAGATTCCTGGAGGACACCACCAGTGACTGGCCACCAACTGGATGCAGCACTGTTCACCACCACTCTCTGGGTCCGGCCATCCAGCCAGTTCTTACCCAGTGAAGGGTGTACCTGTCCAGGCTCTGGGCTGCCAGCTTTTCCAGGATTATGCTAAAGGATACTTCAGTTCTGTACCAAGGGAGACAGACCTAGAATGTAGAATGCCATAGTCCCATCGACTAATACAGAACCTTGTTCAAAACATGGGCTATATGCATGGACATAGTTCGGATTTTGTTGCTAAACATGCCCTGATCGATATTGCTAAACAAACCTTTATCATGAGACAGTCAGACCAAGTGTAAATACCAATTAAGGACTAATCCAAAAATCTATTGAAGTTTGTGGCAAGATTCAATGTGCTTTGAACATGTCCCAAGGTAAAGAAATGATCACTATTTTAGCAGGGTTCTTCCTCTACAGTTGAGAAAATTTCTTGGCTAATGAGGGACTGGTTTTGTTTACCTGAGCTTTCCCATGTTCCAAAGTTCTCCTGTTTTTAGCTTGGTAGGAATAATATTTACATAACAAGTATGAATGCACTGCAGAGAAGTAGAAGCAGAAAACCTTATCTTGCTGTAAAAGGAATGCCATAATAGAAACTTACTTGTTCAAATAAAACATGCGGCAATTATCCAGCTATACTATATTGTCAAGCTCCAAATCTGTTACACTTGTTTACAAATGCCTGTGGAAAAAGGATGAAAATCCTGGCTTTACTGCAGTCAGCAGGAATATTTTTCATCCACTCATATTGCTTAGAGAGTTTATGGTAGTTACGGGTACAGAAAATCTGTGCTAGAGACAGAACAATTCCAAATATGCTCTGAATGATCTTGACAAACAGAGATTAAGGAAAAATTTCTGACTTCCAAAAGCTGTGTATTGACTAATACCCAATGTACCATGAAGGAAGTTAAAAAACCCCAACAGCTCCAAAACCTAAATGCTCATTCTCAGTGGTTTAAAGAACCCTGTCTTCCAAGGATGAATATCTTTTTATTGCTCCTTTTTGCTTTCTGGTAGTACCTACATTTTGCTGTAACCATTTGCTGCATCAGGAGCAACAAGAACTTTCAAGACAACATACTTGTTAATTAAATATTTGTGACAGTACTCAATACAGCAGTTTTATGCTTTATGTAATATTTCAGTATCACTACACACATTTTCCTGAAATGTGTACATTAGGATCCTCTGATACTTAAAAATTACTATGGCAGCAATCTTCAAATTATATACTGTCGGGATCCAATGAACCCGCTTCAATAATGTTTTAGTCACAATACTTTTGAGCCCTGCTTGTTTGGGAAATGCCCTGTTGAAGTCAGTTATGCCCTAAAGTTCAAAGTAAGTTGCAATCCTTTAATGGAGTATGGCCTAACCTCTGAATGGGTAAATGAGGTTAAGTTAGTGTGGGATTCTTCCACAGTAGTCTTCTCTTCCTGCTTCTCAGGCTGTGGGTATGCAATTGTCCTTATCAACCTGAATATACCTTTGTGGTTAGTGTTGAGTCATCCAAAAGTCATCTGATCAGCTTTAACAGAAATACCATATAGGAATATGCACAAGTAATGCATTCATTTCTAAAGAATATCCAAGAGATACACCTCTGTATATGTGTTATACAACCTATGCAATCTAAAAGCCATGTGTTCATATAAGATGCTGCCTGTATATAAGCCTCCAGTTAGGCATGTGGATTTCAGGATGCCTACAATCCTTGCTTAAGTATAACATAATTGGACATTAATATGTTAATTCAGTTCCTCTGAAGAGAAAGATTTAATGCATTTCAGAATTTTTACTCCTCAGAAGTTAGCCATTTTCATCTGATAAAATATTGTTGCTGTTCAAATGGGAGTTATCATTTATCCCAATTTTTTAAAATTAATGTTACCTGAAAAGATTTTAAATTGTTACAAATATTTCCTTAATTTAAATTGTTACAAGTATCTCATGAATGAGTATCAGGGTTAGGATTTTTCCTTTTATTTCTTTCCCTCATGGAATTTTGTCCCATATATTTCTGGAAACAATAATTATTGATACTTAAGAAGAGAAAAGATGCAGCTGGGTGTCGCAACATTCCATTGAAATGGCCCTGTCTGGGAGTGGGTTGCAAGTGATAATGTGAGAGAAAAGATGAGGCGGCTACCCAGGAGGTTTGGGGCAGCTTTCCTGCACTGCAAGTCAGCCTTATTACTTTTATTTGTTTCCCAGACATTTTCTGTGGGTGTGGGGTGTCCCCGTATGGGCCACCTCCGCGTGGTAGCCTGGCAATCGTGACCAGTTGCCACCTGTGACTTCCTGTCTGCCATTAACCGTGTGGTCTCTGAGCTCGCACTGCAGCACCCCCTGCAGCGGCGGGGGAATCATCGCACCTGCCCTGCCCACCGGGAGCCCACCAGCGCCCCTGCCGGTCGTGGATGTAACTACGCCAAAGGGGAAAGTGCTTAAAGAGCCGTAAGAGATGGTTTATTGGCTTTTCTGTCCTTGTNGTGGGGTGTCCCCGTATGGGCCACCTCCACGTGGTAGCCTGGCAATCGTGACCAGTTGCCACCTGTGACTTCCTGTCTGCCATTAACCGTGTGGTCTCTGAGCTCGCACTGCAGCACCCCCTGCAGCGGCGGGGGAATCATCGCACCTGCCCTGCCCACCGGGAGCCCACCAGCGCCCCTGCCGGTCGTGGATGTAACTACGCCAAAGGGGAAAGTGCTTAAAGAGCCGTAAGAGATGGTTTATTGGCTTTTCTGTCCTTGTCTGTTGCTGCTGCTGTTGTTGTTGTTTGTTTGCCTTGTTATACATACACACACTAGTGAAGAACTGTTACTCCTTCTCCCATATCTTTGCCTGAAAGCCCCATAATTTCAAAGTTATTATAATTTGGAGGAAAGGGGGTCATATTCTCCATTCCAAGGGAGGTTCTCACCTTCCTTGGCAGACACTTGTCTTTCAAACTAAGACAATGAGAAATTTAATTAAGTTTTAGATTCTTGGATTTGGAGGGCAACACAAAACTGTCTTTGGTAACTGGAGGGATGTTGTACCTTGTACAATTATATATTTTAATGGAAGAATTGCCTGGCACACCTCCATCCACATAATTTAGGGAAACTTTTAAAGAATTTTCAGTTTTTCAGATGTACTTGCATATTTTATGAATCTCATAATTGTCAGTCTGTGGGTTTCTTCTTCTTGGTTAGACTTTTAAAATTTGTCTGTGTGTCTTGTGATGCTTAATTTCTCATTTGGCATATATCTGACTTAGGCATGTAAAAATTATATGTCAAAGTCTGAGACAGCCACTCTAAAGCCTGCTTTCTCTCTAAGTGCCATAAAGGAAGGCAAGTACTGTGAGCTACACTGGAAAGTCTTACTAAACTCTTGTAAATAATTCTTGAGTAAGGAAATATGAACTGTGCCTTTCGTTATACAGCAATTAAAAGCAAATAATTTCTTAAAAAAGCTTTTTTACAATTCTTGCTGGAGTTTAACTCTGGAAAATGAGTTGTAAATCGCAAATGAAAAAACCTGCAATTTCCGCTTGCTAAAAAAGGTGTTCTAAGCAATGTACCAAGGCTGAGGGTTGGAAATGTTTCAACTGTCCTCCAAGAGAGGAAGAGGAGGAGGACATGTCTAATGCCACAGCTACTTTCTATAAAATAGTCAGAAGAGTTTTTTTCTGCATATGAAATATTATCTTGATTTTTTTCCCAAATCATCTGGTATGTGAGGCTGTATGTTTTCCTCAAAAAAAGTTATTAAAAATATCATATATACTGTGGGACACATGAAATGCTGTTTGCTGGGTTATTGCAGAAGGAAAGGAGGGATAAGAGTCAGTGCTACAAGATGGGGAGATCTGCCAGCCCATGCTGTAGTTATGTGGCTGCTGTGGGATGCCCTGTGTTTGCCTGTGTAGTGCCACATGTTCGCCCTTGGTGCTTGGCCCAATCATCTCTGGTGCCAGCAGGTTGCTTGCTGTGGTCACCCTGGGGCTGTGCCTTCCCCTACTGGTGGGTTCCTTGATCCAGCCTCTTACTGCTCCCGTGCCACCTCTCCTATTGTCACTTCATTGAAAGGTTTTAAACAAAAAATAAAAGCCCTCTTCAAATCATTCTTCTGTTTGCTTCCACTAGGCTGCTCTCTAGGAGGGCAAAGTGTCCAAATTTTTTAATTCCTGCTAATATTATGTTTGAGATGATGGAACCAGGCTAAAATGTGATGATGGTTATTGGAGGACTCATCCTTTATTGGCTGGTAACTTGTGTTTTCTTCTGCATCTGAACTGGGAGACTTTTCTGTTTGGGCATGAAGAATTATAGAAAGACATACTTGTAGGCACAGCACAAATAGTGATGCTATAACCATTTGTAAACAAAAGGTCTGCAGTGGGGTCAATTCCATTGCTATATAGTGCTGTTTACATCAGCCCATACCATGGGTCTAAGGATCCCTATCCTTGTTGGAGTGTTGCACTGACCTTGTAGCCTACAGTTAATAGTTTACTTCTGCTGTAGAGCACTTAAAGAACTGTATAATATTCATGTCCATTTCCTATCTTTTTATCATATTAAAATATAAATGTGGATTGACTGGATCCCAACAATATTCTGTCTGGTGCATGGTATTAATTTTCAAATATGCTTTTCTCCTGGAATTCTTCTGTGCGTAAGTGGAAAGAACAGACAGTGGTGTAAACTAGGCCTTCTCTTATTCCCTTTGAGCTGTTTCTTTCCATCTTTTCTCACACGACGGCAGTAAGTTCAAGCTAAGGATCTTCATAATCTGGTGGTGGGATAGAGTAGGAGAACAGCATGGTAACAACAGTAGGGGACTTTACACATTTTCTATCATAGTCTCTAACAAGAGCTGCACTGTATTAAGATTGTTAGAGTTACTATAAAAATTATTTAATAATATGGTGCCCGAACAACTGAAAGCCATTAAGGTCTTTATGACATGTCAGCAAAAGTGTCCTGTGCAGTGGCATGTTAATCAGGACTAGTCTCTTAAGTGTTCTCCCATTAAGCACCAGTTCAAAGGGAGCAGGGCTTGTTTGAAAGATGATGGTTGCTATCAGAAGAGCTTGAGCAGAGATGCCTGCAGACAGCACAGGCAGGGCTGAGGTGAAATGTTTGAAGGAGAATGCTTGAATTTTATTTCACCATGAACTTTTTCTCACCATGCATGCTAATTATACTCATTAATGAGAGAAAAGTTTTGTTTAGTGGTACCTCCATTGCACTCAGAAAAAGAAAAAGATATCTGCTGGCAAGATCTTCTTTCTTGTCCTATCTGTTGAGCAGAATGTTCCAAAATGCAGAATGCTGTCTGTGCTCACACCACACAGTCTCTCTATCACTTCTGTCCCCTGTCAGAGAAAGATTTGGGATGCTTGTCCATCTTTGTTTGTGCAGAAAAGACCCAAGGTGAGTGAAAGGTCAAATCCTGTAAGGCAATTCTGTCACTCACCTCATCTTCATAATCTTTCCTTAGCTCCCTCTGTTCTAACCCTGCTATTGATCATGTCATAGGCCACAGTAGTCCAAGGCAGGGGGCTGAAAACCTTTCTGAACAGCAGTTGCCAGTCTGCCTGTTGCAGCCTGAAGAAGCAAAGCATGCTGTGAAAACAATCAGTGCATTTTCTTTAGATCTAAGTGATTCCAACTAGGTTGATGCTTCATGCTGATGTGTTGAGAACATTTAAAAAAATTTTCAGAGTTTGATTTCAACTGAAACATTTCAGCATGTGTCTGACTCTGATATTGTAATTTCTCACTAATGTAGCAGACAACAGGTTTTCTTCCACCCTAGCACACAGCAGTAGGGAAACTGGGCCTTTTGTCCAGGTAGGTTTTATTTGAATGATTTCATGGGAGGGGGAGGTTGGTTGGGTTTTTTTATAAGCTGAGGCCCTTGCAAATTGACTTCAGAGGAGTACCAGTTTATTTCAGGAAAGGAAAAAGAGGTAATCACAGTTTTATAGAGTGCAAATGGGAGTATAGCTTTATTTAAACCTCTTTTTTCCCTGTACTTGAATTTTCCTTCAAAGGTTAGATAGTTCATTCATAAATACATGAAGAATATTTTATTTTCTGTAAAGCACATGATACTTCTTTCTAATGATTTTGCCTTCAATATAATTGGCCTGATTCTCTTTTGGTTTGAGATCACAGCAAATGAAACATTGCAAAAGGAAACTATTCGCATCCAAATTAGCATTCATTCAGTTTCCAGGAATGGCATGAACTCAGGACAAAATTGGCAGATGGTGGCACAATTAGTTTCCATACTTATTGGAAAAGAACAGAGAAAACCAGAATTTGCTATAGACTGTCTTACTGTTTGGTTTGGTTTGCACATGCTCTGCAGCCACTAGAGTCTATAGGAAGCTAAACTGAGCAAAAACTACAGGACTGCAGTCCTCATTTGGAGCTGGCTGTTCAGTGCTTTTGTGTGGGAGCCCATCAGTAAGACCTCACCTCTGATTCTGCTCCACTCCACTTTCAAGCATACTCATCTTGGTTTATGTACCCTTTTCAATAACAAGTACTTATCAGTGCCTGTTGATCTCTTTGGGATACCTTTTTAATTATACAGAATATAAATATATACTAAATATATGTTGGTATTTCTCTTCCCCCAAGGAAGTGAAGCCACCTCTGTGCTTGCTTGCCATCTTTGCCGCTTGCTTCAAATAACACAAAGAACATTTTTGTGCTGCTTCAACAGGAAATAGTGAGCAAGTACTTGCCTTGAGGTATTTCATTGAGTTTCAGAATACCAGCAGATAGAGATGTTCCAAAAAAAATAGATATTTTGTTGGAAGAAAATAATAAAAACCTTTGAAAGCTGTATTTATCTATGGAGAGCAATTTCCATCCCCCTGAACTGAGCCTTTGCAAATGCAGTGTATAGTATATATGGCACTAATGGATTTCATCCTTCAGCATTTATTTCAGCAAATATAATGCAGGGAACAATAGTTGTCAGTTAAGCAGCTGTAGTTTGCAACTGTGTAAGTCTTAGACATTAAAACTAGATAAGCCAGTGTAGAGGTGTGTATGAGAAATTCTGTAGTCTTAGTGGCATTCTTTCTTTCATTCATTTTTAAAATTATCCATGGGGGTGTTTCAAAATTACGAGTTAAGATTTAAATGTACTACTAGGAATCCTGTTATAAAGAGTATATGCACTTAATTTATGTATGCAAGATGATGGTTTATTAGATAATTGATTTTTTTTTCCCCAGAGGAATGAGTAAAATCTAGAGGACAAACTTCAATTTGGTTTAAGAAGCTTATACCGACACAAGTGTAGTTAGATCAGACTCTTCTGCTGTGATCTACCATGTCTGCTGAGCAATGATGAAAAGTTTCTTTCCAATAATAGACTCTCCTTTTGGGACTTGTTCCATTGGACCATATATTTGAAAGCAGGGAGGAAGGTTGTTTTAATAATGAGTCCTCAGTGGTCCAAACGAGTTGCCTTCTACTGGCATGGATTTATATTTTTAAGTTGCAGTGGTTACCATAACATTGGAACTGGTTAGGAATTCATTGCAGTGCCAATTTGTCAATATAAGGTCTGTTCAAGCAGAGGCCATTATGCTGAAATGCTTAATTCCTCCATGGAATTCAGAGACCATGAATTAACTTGTGTTTGGGTTAGTCTCTTTGGTGGATTAGTGAGGAAGTAGTTAAGGGTGATTAAAAAATTATTTTATTTATTCTACTGTTCCTCTGCCTCTTAGAAAGACTTCTTCAAACCACTTTCAGTGTTATCTTTACACCCTCCCTCAACTATAAACAAAAATAGCATTCAGAATCTCTACCCCAAAAGGAATTCAACCCAAAATCATGGTGATTCCCACATGCATTCTAACCTTCACCCTACTTTTCTTGATGTAGTTTTTAAGCTTAGGGTTTTACACAACATTAGCCATAATTGGAATTGACACCAGAAAACTACAGAAGACAATTCACTTTATCTAAGTTTGTTGTGAAACTGAAAACAGAGTTCTGCCTGAATTCTTTGTAGATTTCCTAGCAGGAAGCATTCTGTCATTTTCAGGTGAAATTTGTTCACAAAGACCTTAAAGAAAAGGGCCTTTCTTTGATCTGACTCTTACAGAAGTCAATGAAAGGGACTCCATTGATTATAACGACCATTGAGAAACTGTCCTATCCAGAGCTACATTGTAGACTTCTGTTTCTGGACAATTTCTTTTCCTCAATAACAGTCCAAGAAGAGATTGATGTAACTGCACAGGGAAGACAGACAGTGGTGAGTCCCAAAGAACACCTGAACAAAGAGGGAGTGGAACATGAGAATTGCTATGCTTTGTTACTTCTCATGTGTTGAACTGATAGGTTCAAGTAAGACAGCCGTATACTGAATTAGAAGAAAGAGGCAAATTGAAAACAGACCTGTTAGATACAGTTAGCTCTAGTGTTCATCTTTCTGTAATATTTTTAACTTTGTCTTCAAATGCTGTTTGTGCTCAGATGCTTTTACTACTATAAAAATAGTATATCAGTTTTTCCAGGGGAGACAAAATCACTGCATATCACTGTCCAAAAACTACCTGTACCTCTACCCTGTTTCTTTCTTGAAATAGTCTACTTTTTGTGATGGTCTTAGAGTTTAAATTGCTTCAAATCTTTTATGTACCAAGGTCAAAATACTAATGACATGTATCCCGTAAATCTTAAATGATTTCAGCAGGGATGTCTAGCTACATTGTCAGCCAGACCATGTACCTATGTCAGTTTCTCCATTACAGAAATTTCATAGTGTAGCCCTGAGTGATAATTGAACCAGATGGATACTGAACAAGAAGAGGACCTTATATTTAAATTTGGCTCTACTATCTTTCAGATTTAACTAGGTTGCTTGCAGCTATCATGAGGGCAAATGCCCCAGTCAAGGACATTGCACCCAAAATGGTAGCCACCAGTCCTTCAAAACTCTAGGCTAACAAGTGCATGGGGCTTCTGTGATCTCTAAACAAAAAATTTAAATAAAAAATGTGACAGGGACCTGTGGTTAAAAAGCTGTTCCAATTGTGAATATGGGGGTAAAAGAGCAATGAAGAGGAATTGGTAGAGGCATTGGTAGAGTTGTTTTATGCTTTCCACCCATGCAGACACCAATTGAGAAGCTCTGACTTGGGTGTCTGATAGAAATACTCTCTTGGGCAAAAATCCACTCTTCCCATGGACTTAATATATATACTGAGAACCTTTAAGTCCACTGGCACCAGGATATCAAGCAAGGTAGTTAGTGCATGGTCAAAAATGCCCCCAATACACTAGAGTCAATACTGCAAAACTGCCTTAGCAGGATTAGCAGCTACACTCTACTTCCCACTCCCCCCAACCCCCATCTTGTCTCTGCTTTTCTTTTTCCACCCAGCCTGCCAAGCTGCAGGTTTCTTTTTCTGAAATATATATTTCTTTGGAAAAAGTTGATATAAATGGAGAAAATAATTTTCTTTATCCTTTAATCCTTTATTCTCTTTGCTTTTAAAAGTTTACTTCCTACAGTTGGCTATCTTGAGCTTCTGCTTCTCTGCTGTGTCAAGACTTGCTTAAGCTTGAAGGTTTTTTAGGCTTGACCAAGCATTGACAGCACTATCACAGGAGCTAATGCTAGAGTCTGCCAGTTTGATGGATTAAGTAAACTTATTGAAATCTTTTTTCTTTAACACTAAAAGATGCCAAGGGCTTTTTCTGTTCTTGTACTTTGTGTGAAACACCCACTGACATAATTGGGAGTCCCATGTGTAGAACTAGAGTAGAACATAGCCCTTAATATTTAAAAGGCTTGTCAACGTTTTGTGTGAAGTAATCTGGAGGCGTGTTGTGACGCTGCTTTGCTCTGCAAAGGCCCTTCTCCTTACACATTCCCTGCCTTTTAAAGACACTTGCATGAACTGGAGGGCTGATAGCACCAGCTTTAGATAACTTTTCCCCTTTCTAAAAATATTTGAAAACATGCAGTTCCCTTTTTATGTGATCTGCCTGCTTTGCTTGGTCAATAAAATATACTTGATGTCTTTCAGTATGGTTCACTAACAGTCTTGCTTCCTGATTTTGCCATGCTGTTACACTCTGAAGGAAGAGAAGGAAAGAAAAATCGTAACAGAGAAGGCATTTCCATTGACCTATACATTCTTTTTAGTGTTTATAAAAATGCCTAATCTTTCATTCTTTGCTTGTTCTTGAGTACCTTGCTCTAATGCAGTGGTGATATGCAAGATAGCTAAGGAAAGTTAAATTATTTATGTTACCAAAAAGAGTTCACCACCGATCTCATTCCTGTTTCAAATGCACACCATTCTTATTTTGTTAGAACTAGGACTGTGGCTCAGTAGGGCCACTGAATTGTCACAGATGGCCTTGGTAGGTTAAAGCTTTCTGCTTAGAGAGCTAGCTGCAAAGATGGTTTCTTTGTTTTCCAATAAAGACTTTCTCTCTCTAACCTCTTGCTCTTCCTCAGTCATGGCTCTTGAAATTCTTCAGCTTTACCTGGGAATGACTGCTTGTGCCCACAAAGGTTTTCAGTGGCTTTTTGGCAGGGAGAGTGAAGCTAGTGACATAATAATAAACACTTTCTGAAGATTTTGGTTATAATGCTAGAAGACTAGAGAAGAAATAAAGGGAGATGGGGAAAGAAGGGTCTAGGTAACTCTTTCTGTGTTTTGAAGATAATTTGGATAATCGACTGAACAAGGCAAAGATGGTGATGTCCAGTATAAAGTGCTTATGAATATGGTATTAATTTACCATCATCTTAGCCTTTCACAAATGTGACTAGCAGGTTTGCTTATTGTGAAGTATTGTGGAAGCTCTGACAGTATTTTTACTAAAATAAGAATGTTACTTCTTGTGAAAAAATCCTAAGGATGCTGTCCAAATATGCATACAGGGTACAGTAAAATTGCTTCTACTTATGTCAGTGACCTGAATCATGACCTAGATGTTCACATGTAGTCCACAACAGATCTGAGCATGTTCATGCAGAAATCTACTGAAATTAATATGAATAGCTTTTGTGCTTTACAGCGCTGTGGCCTGCTTTGCAAAAATGCACTGGCATCCACAGTTCCAAGGGATTTTTAAAGGCATTTTGCCAGAGGACCTGCCTCCTGTGCTATTTCTTAAATTTTGACATTTCTGGTATTTCTAAACCAGATCACCTGTGTAAGCAACTGAGAGAAGAGTGCATATGGTATGGTTCTATAAAAAAGATATATGGTTCTGAAAGCATATATGGGCTTCAGTGTTATGATATTTTCTTGGTATGTTTACTGGTTTACTGTGTTAATTGTTAGTTAACCAATCCTGAGGGTGACTACAGAAGATGGATGATGTGAACCAGTGAACATTTAACAGTGCAAAATGGCCTGAAACTGATGGAAACCTAAATCTCCTTCCCACACTCTTCACCTTAAAATTGTTCTTCACATTTACAGAAATTACTGCAGTGTTTCAGGGTGACAGTAACACTGCAGTGAAAACTGTTTGGTAATTTGATTTTTCTTTATTATGAATGAAAGAATGGAAGCCTTACTAGGTCATCCAAAGCAGACTTTGTCCTGCAGATTTCAAGATGTCCATTTGCAAAATGTATAATGAAAGAACAGGGAAATTACATTTCTCCTTTCTTACTCTGCTTCACTGTGCTCACAGCTGAAATTAGTTCTTTCCAAGACAAGTTCTTTCTTTTCCTGAGTTCTTCCTTCTGTACCTTCCTAAACACATCTTAGCTGTGTGAGGCTTATTTTCCTCATCGGCTGTCATTTTTGGTTCCCCCATGCAGCATTTTTAGTTTCCTCTTCTATTAGAGAAGACACAGGAAAACTTGAAGCCCAACAAAACAAGGTAAATTTTCTTTAAAAGTCTTTATGTAGTTAAAGGTGGTTCTTTTTACTGTTCTTTCCTTCTCTTGCTACGTTCAATGGGAAAGAAAAATACTAAAAGTTCACAAAATCAGAGGGGCTGAGGCTGGAAGGAGCCTCTACAGGTCATCTAGTCCATACCTCCTGCTCAAGGAGGACCACCTAGACCTGGTTGCCTAGGACCATGTCCAGATGGCCACTGAATATCTCCAAGGAAAGAGGTTGCACAGCTTTTTTGGGCAATCTGTGCCAGTTCTTGGTCATTGAAAAAATATTTCCTGATGTTCAGAAAGAACCTCCGGTATTTCAGTGCATGGTCCTTGCCCAGTCACTGGGCCCTACTGAAAAGACCCTGGCTCTGCCTTCTTTGCTGCAAGGACACATTGCTTGCTCACATTCAACTTGGTGTCCATCAGAACTCCAGATCCTTTTCTGCCAACTTGCTTTCCAGATGTCTGGCCATCAGGAAATAGTCATGCACAGGATTGTTACTTCCCAGGTGCAAGACTGCGCTTCTTGTGGAACTTCATGAGTCAGCCCATTTCTCCATCCTGCCAAGGTCTCTCTGGATAACTGTTTTTCTACAGGGCAGAAAAAACAGGTTAGAATAGGTTCATTTTCAAAACAATTTTTATTATATTTTAAAAATCTTCTCAAAAAGAGCTTTACTCTGTGATGAGCTGTGTTTCTTTGTGAAATCAGGTGAAATTTTATGGCAGTAAGAGGAGAAGTAAGTTTCAGCCTTTTCAACAGGGGCACTTCACAATTTAATTTGAAAATTCACATCTGGTTGTATGAGGGTAATGTGCCTTTGAATAGAAATTCAAATTTTAGCTTCTGACATAGAAGAGCTCCTTTTAGAAATTTTGTAAGCATATGTTATAGAATTATATTCTGAATTTTGCACATGCTGCATATTTTGCAAATATGTGTACATACAACATTGATATAAGGGTTCGGAAAGTATAATTCAGTTAATGAGTCTCTTTAACATACTTTGTTTAGGACAATGAGTCAAAAAATACTACTTTAAAATGTAGTTGGAAGAAACTTTCAGTATTCTGAAAAGTACATCTTAAAGCACATATGGTAAGATTAATTTTATTGTGTTGCATCACTGGTATAATTTGTTCTGAGCATTTGATCATATAAAAAAGCCTGCAGATGCTCAGATGCAACATTTCCATGGGCTGCTCCTTAATGAAAGCCCATCTGGATTTCATGGATGGGGTCTCCCCTCTTTGAAAACAATGAGAATTTTATATTTGGGTGGATTCAGGATTTGGTCCTTTGAGCAAATGACAAACATTGGTCTTTGAAGATGTATATGTCCTTTGGTGTTTAGGCATTTTAGCCAGTATCTCTAAACAGAGGACCATACTACTTAACATCTGTTTTTCTTACTGCAAGTCAGAAATAGATACGTAGTCTCAAATGGGTGAGTATAGACACCCACAATTTGTCTTGGTTGTAATCATGCAAATGTGCAGACAAATTGTGGGCAGTGTCCATTCCAGGAGCAGACACAGGGATTTTGTATTCAGGTATGAATATAAGAAAAATAAAGGAGATGAAAAAAAAAGCAACCCAGACCAACCAACCTGCCTGTCGG
>VZTZ01048672.1:83398-95714 GCA_013400955.1 Drymodes brunneopygia | reverse complement strand
GAGGGCACTGAGGGGTGTGAGGGGAGCGGGGCCGCCCCCGCCCCGCCAATGGCGCGCGGCCGTGGCGGGAGGTGTGTGCCGACCTCACTTCCGGGACCTGTCACCGGCCGCTCCCGCCCCGCTCCCGTTCCTTCCCCGTTCCTTTCCCGCTCCTTCTCCGCTCCTTCCCTGCTCCTTCTCCGCTCCCGCTCCTTCCCCGCCGGCAGCCGGGGACGCGGCTCGGCCCAGCCCGGCCCTGCGGAGGCCACAGCAGCGATGCACGGTACTGCCTTAGAGGCGCCCCCCGCCCGAGCGGTGCCCGTGTCCCGGCCGGGGCGCCGGGAGGAGGCGGGAGCGCTCGCCCGGGGCTGGGTGACGCCCCCGCCTCGCTAACGCGGCGGCGGCTTTGCTAATGACCTGTCCTTTCTTCTCCTCCCCTCCCTTGCTATTCGCTATTACTTATCTCTCTGCCCCGCGGTGTGAAGCCCTCGGCGGAGCGGCGGCGGACAGCAGGAGGAGGTAGCCGGCCTGGGGAGATGCTGTAGCGGCTCCCGCTGCTGGCTCGGCTCGGCGCGGCGCCGGCCCCCGGCTGCGGGAACGGGGCCGAGGGGCTGCGGGACGGGCACAGCCGGCCCGGCGCAGGCGGGCGCAGGTAAAGAGCCAGCGGGAAGTCCCGGGGGAGCGGGGAGTCTCCAGCGGGCGCTGGAGGTGGGAACAGAGGAGGGGGTAATGCCCTATCACACGAGGGGCTGGCTGGCAGCTGTCATGTCTCCTAAATGGAACATCTGGATTGCCCTGAGCCTGGAATGAACTCGGGCACTAGGCAGAAAATACGTGCTTGGAGTTTCTCGCTGTTGGCTTGGCTCGGCCAGGCGGGTTGTGCTGTCCCCGGTCGGCTGGGCAGAGGAGGGGCCTCGGTCCTGGGAGCGAGGAGCAGGTCAAGGGAAATGCCTCCGGGGCTTGCTTGTGTGGTTTGCTGAGTTCTTGGTTGTCCCTATGGGGCTGGATACTTGTTTTTCAAAAAGCATTCCAGAAGTAACAATGGAAAGGAGTGGGGAAAAGGTGTTGCCTTGTATTGGTATTAAGACTGGCCCAGTCTCACTCGGTGACACGGTGAGCTGTTCCTAAGCTCTCTGATGGAAGTAGTATGAGCACAGGATTCGTCACACAGGATTATCTGGAATGATAATGTTTGGCACTCTTGGCATTGGGTGTCTTAGTAGTGCTGCCCTAATAAAGACGTTGCATAAGTTTTGTTGTGGAGGAAAATCGTGATCAAGCTCCTTGTATTACAGAACATGCACAGACTTTCTCATTGGCATCTGGCACTGCTCACCTTTTGAAATTTGCTTTGCGGGCAGCAAAACGGATCAGCTGTAAAAAGTGTTTCCTTTGTAAATCCTGAATCATTGACTTAACATTGGGGCTGGCTACCTGGTCTCATGCTGGAACTGAGGCAGTTGTGGTTCATGTGATGTGGTCACACGTCTGCTCAAACCTAAACCAGTATCGTAACCTTTGTTGGCTGGCATGAGCTACCCAGCGGCCATCAGCTCGTAGTGACTTTGAGTGGCAACTTTGTGAATTTCAAGTAATGCAGTGTAGTGTAATGGAAGGATGAGAGTGTGCAGACCTTATCAGAGGTTTGTGGAGCTCCACAGACAGCATGCTCGCTGTCTTTTCCCATGTTTGGAAGGAACTCTTAGCATGGTCCAAAAAAACATTCTTATCAAGCTGTTGGTGCCTTGTATTGACTGTCATCCTCTACAGTCAGGTGCATAGGGAGTTTTGGCTACCTATTGGAAACACCATGTGTGTTTATCACTTGCTTTTCAGGAGTTCTTTAGTGTCCTCTGTTTTCTGTTAATACTGTAGTCTTCATAAAGGGTATCATGAATTTTAAACCATGGAGAGAAGGTTACGCTTCAGTTGTGATTTTGTATTGTTATGCTTTTAACATTTCATGTGTGGAGTGTTATAAAAATATAAGGGACAATAATGTCCTACAGGAGAGTAGGATATATGGCCTAAGATACTCATCTTGTTCTAAAAAACAGATTATAATGCTCACTGTTGTCCCAAGGTGGCCAAGAAAATATAAATTTTCTTAGTATTTTTTCAGAAGTAGCTTGTACTTCAAAATTGCAAACAGCTCTATTTTTGTCTTTTCTATAGCTTTCCTGTGAGATTTTGGGTTCTGAGTTCTGCTTCTATTCCGCATGTCATATTTTTGCAAGGGGGAAAAAAAGAGAACACCATACTTGTCTTGGAAAACAAATTAAGTTGAATTCATACTTATTAAATTTACAAGCATATTTTCTTACATCATTTGGGAATTTAAACTTTTTTTTATCCGCTTTTTCAAAATCTCTCTGAAACTTTAATTTGTTTGGGATTTTTAGCTATGTATGCTTTTTTTTAGTAGGCCTTATAAAGTATATAAAACCAAAATCTCTACCTTTGGGACATAAATCCTCAAAATAAAGGTCAATTGCAAAAACATCTCATGGGGCTGTGTGTGTACCTTGGAAACCATATCTACTCTAAATGTGTCTACAGAAAGACTTGGACATTTATGAGAACACTCTTTAGGAGTAAAAGTATTTTACTCTCTAACAGATAATTAAAATAGCACAAGGCTTTCACTATAGTGTTCTCAGTTGAGTGGTTTTGAATTCTTTTAGTATGAAGGAAGAAAGATCAGAATTATATTGGGATATGCCAGTTATATTCCCTAGTTAGCTAGATGTCAGTGTGGTCCTGCTGTAAAACTAGGGACATGTTAAAAGCCTCAGTAATTTAGAAAATAATTTTAGCCCAAGTGAAATGAAAGCTTTTTTTTTTCCTGAAGAAGCATAAAGAAATATTTTCTTAAAGGTATATTACATCATAGCTATGTAAAATCAGTATAGTAAACCCTAGGAAATTTTTTGTTGACTCTTTATTTTTATTTTTTTAAGAATGTCAGAAGCTTTTTATAGATGAAGAACTGCTTGTTATCACCAATCTGCACATGAAATGGAAGGGGAAGAGATTCTGGAAAACAACTTCTGTTTCAGCCTTGCAAGATGCTGCATGAAGGGGTGAGTACATGCATGGACTGAGCATAGAATCTCTGTAAAGAGTGATTAATGTGTAGTCAAATGAGAAGGAAAGAAATCTGAGCCTGAAGTGCCAATAAATAATATATAAACAGAAAGTAGTAGCACAATCAGGAGAACAAAGTAAAACTTCCTTATGTTCTGATACCTACTGCAATCTTAGGCGCTAGTCAGTAGAATTCTGAAATCTTAATATTTTAGAAGTAGAATGCTCAGCATTTCAAAGGACCAGGTCTGTTAAATTAAATATTGAGTTACTTTTTATGAAGTAGGAGGCTGAATTTTTCACTGAGTTAAAAAGTACTTGTCTGGTAAGGTTAGGCTTTTAATCATCACTATCCTCAAAATAAAACTGAAACCTCTCAAAGACTGTGATGCTTGACATGTTTTAAAGATATTCAATCAATATGAGGAGACTGTTGTGTGACCAGATTGCATGTGGCATTGAGATGTTGCCAAATCTGACTCCACTTCCTCATACCACTTCTCATAGTTTCTGCTTATGAAACAATATTTATTTATAAGTGCATTGCATGTGTCTTTAAATATCTAAGAAGTGTAATTTCTGTGTCCAGTGAAGGACTTCTCATGCACAGATTAATATGAATTATAAACTGCAACTCATTGGCATTCTAACCCTGACTGAGACTTGAATTGTTACATGACTTGTTTGTGTGGGTCTTTGCTAAGTCTTAAAATGTGTATGGTGTTAAAGTTCTTTTACTTTGGAAAGATGGGAACTACCAAAGAGGCATTTTTTGTTCTATGGTGCTGTATTCATCTAAATTTATTGTTTTAAGTTCAAATTGTCTCATGCCAGTGGAAACACTAAGAGTGGGAGAGATTGGCAAGCATTTGGCAAATTACCTATCCCTTTCTAAAAATGCTGATACACTATCATGGTTTTTAAAAGATGTATAAACTGAGAAATTATTCACTAAATCTTTCCAAATAGGAAAAGAAACTTGTGTCTGCCTTGAAGAACTCAGAACAGTGAGCTGAAGTTGTACAGCTCTTTGTCATTTGTTTCCAGGCAGATGAAACACATGTGAAAGCAAGTTGGTCCAGTATTTTCATATTTCATATTTTTGTATCTCATTAGTTTGTTTTCATTTTGTTGAGAGGTACACAGAAGGAAACCAAAACTGCTGTTTGGTGTGCTGATTGAGTAAATCCTTACTCATTCATGAGTGTATAGGATCCTGGCGCTGAGAGAACTTATTGTGGTGAATACTTTGGAGTTTGATGTATTTTATGTGGAAAAATAATGTCACAATAACTTAATATTATTTACATTTAACAACAACAACAAAAAATCATAAAAATGGATCATTTGAATCTATTCTACAGCCTGTGATTAAGGTTTGGAGGCAATTTTGTTGTGTATATCCATTCATGCAGCACTGTTATGCTGAGTAGATTCTATTACCTGCATATAGGCTTGTATTGCCATTCTTTGTTTAGCTTTGTTTTGTTACACAAATAAGTGCTACATACCTGTTTTGTTTTAAAAATTATGTACAGGAAATGATTGATGTAACAAATCACAGAACAAACCACTGAACATGAATGTTCAGAAGGTAAGAAGAACTCATGTCTGTTGGCAAAACCTATTTGAAAGTGAAGACTTGAATTACTGGTGATGCTTCCTAACCTGCTGTTAGTGTTACTGCTTGAGGAAGAATGGTACAAAGTCCCTGACACTGGAGTCATGGGACAGGCTCCCATTAAACAAAACCAAACCAAACCAAACTCTCTGGCATCTTTATTCAACATAGAAAATGTCCCCTGGAGTAGTAAGGCTGAAGAATATACTATGGAACCAATTGGATCTGTGGGGGAGGATGAGGGAGAAGGTGGATGTTGTGTCAGGAGACTGCTTTGGAGACTCTGTTTGTTGGCAGACAGTGCCTGCCAATTTATTGGTGGTGTTCTGTCCAACAGGGTGGAGGAATCCTCCAGTACAGCTGTCAATTAATTCATACACTCTGATGTTAAAGTACAATTAATTGCAGCCCACGGGTCATAGTGAGTATTGATGGCTTGCTGGCAGTTTTCAGTGGAAGATTACAAAATAGCTATATATGTGTGTGTATATATGTATATATATATATATATATATAACAAGTGTAGTTTATATATTCTTACCTACCTCAGGATAAAGGACATGCTGTGTGCAGTTAAGCAGGCCAGTCTGATCAAACCAGGTAGCAGCTTTAGTAGCTATATAAGTAAGAGACAAGCAGCACAGGGACCTTCCTCTGAGCAAAGCAGCAGCTCTACCTGTTGTTCTGTGCTGCCACAGAGATGTAACTGCATGAACAGGCCCATATTTTCAAACAGCTGTCAAATTTTCAAGTTAAATATACATTTTGGGCACCTGATTTTCAGCATACTGAGCTGCTGTCATTCTAACTGAATTTACAGGGAGTTGCATTTTCTCAAGGTTATAAATCCTGTAATAAATCTTGTGGAAATGTAATAGTGATTATCCACCAAGAGCTTAGAATTGTTCCGTTTGCAGCTGTCATTCATTTTATTTCTCTTTTACATGGCAANTCACAATAACTTAATATTATTTACATTTAACAACAACAACAAAAAATCATAAAAATGGATCATTTGAATCTATTCTACAGCCTGTGATTAAGGTTTGGAGGCAATTTTGTTGTGTATATCCATTCATGCAGCACTGTTATGCTGAGTAGATTCTATTACCTGCATATAGGCTTGTATTGCCATTCTTTGTTTAGCTTTGTTTTGTTACACAAATAAGTGCTACATACCTGTTTTGTTTTAAAAATTATGTACAGGAAATGATTGATGTAACAAATCACAGAACAAACCACTGAACATGAATGTTCAGAAGGTAAGAAGAACTCATGTCTGTTGGCAAAACCTATTTGAAAGTGAAGACTTGAATTACTGGTGATGCTTCCTAACCTGCTGTTAGTGTTACTGCTTGAGGAAGAATGGTACAAAGTCCCTGACACTGGAGTCATGGGACAGGCTCCCATTAAACAAAACCAAACCAAACCAAACTCTCTGGCATCTTTATTCAACATAGAAAATGTCCCCTGGAGTAGTAAGGCTGAAGAATATACTATGGAACCAATTGGATCTGTGGGGGAGGATGAGGGAGAAGGTGGATGTTGTGTCAGGAGACTGCTTTGGAGACTCTGTTTGTTGGCAGACAGTGCCTGCCAATTTATTGGTGGTGTTCTGTCCAACAGGGTGGAGGAATCCTCCAGTACAGCTGTCAATTAATTCATACACTCTGATGTTAAAGTACAATTAATTGCAGCCCACGGGTCATAGTGAGTATTGATGGCTTGCTGGCAGTTTTCAGTGGAAGATTACAAAATAGCTATATATGTGTGTGTATATATGTATATATATATATATATATATAACAAGTGTAGTTTATATATTCTTACCTACCTCAGGATAAAGGACATGCTGTGTGCAGTTAAGCAGGCCAGTCTGATCAAACCAGGTAGCAGCTTTAGTAGCTATATAAGTAAGAGACAAGCAGCACAGGGACCTTCCTCTGAGCAAAGCAGCAGCTCTACCTGTTGTTCTGTGCTGCCACAGAGATGTAACTGCATGAACAGGCCCATATTTTCAAACAGCTGTCAAATTTTCAAGTTAAATATACATTTTGGGCACCTGATTTTCAGCATACTGAGCTGCTGTCATTCTAACTGAATTTACAGGGAGTTGCATTTTCTCAAGATTATAAGTCCTGTAATAAATCTTGTGAAAATGTAATAGTGATTATCCTCCAAGAGCTTAGAATTGTTCCGTTTGCAGCTGTCATTCATTTTATTTCTCTTTTACATGGCAAAGGTGTGTGTGCATGTATGAATGAACACGTAAATGCAAAAAAGAAAAGGATGTCCTCTGTCACTGGTTCCTGACAGCCCTGCAAATGTAGGCTACAGCAAGAAGTGTGGCTACACAGCATGGCTGAACCTGATCCAGGCTCCTTCTTTCCTTCTCCCATCCATACTTTTTGATCCGTTCTTTTGGCTGCCCCTCAGTGAGTCTGTTCAGCTCTCTGTTTATGGTTTTCCTGTGTTACACTTCTACCGATTCAGTGAACGGAATTGTTTCACCGAGGCTGTGTCTGCACTGGGGAATCAAACTGTCGAGGGACTGCTCTGGGGAGCTGGCTCGGAGCGCCGGGGTCGCAGGGACGCAGAGCAGCGGCAAGAGCCCGGGGCTGGGCGCTCTCCTGGGAGCCTGCCAGGCTGCTTCGGCCACAGCGGTGTCGGGGAGGCTCCGGAGCAGCTCGGGTGCTGCTCTGGCCCCGCGCCATTCACGGTGCCAGAGGTGGCCTGCGAGATCCGGCAGCGCCAGAGCCAGCGCAGGCACCGGGCAGAAGCGCGGCTGGAAGGGCAGAGGGAGAGGGAAGGTGCAGGGCCGGCAGTGTCTGGAGCTACTGAAGGGATATCCTTCTGATGTGAGGGAGCTATTATGTTACTTAAGCTGACTTGTCTAGGTACCCTTAAGGTAAATTTATTTTGCAACCAATAGTTACTGGTTGCTGTGCTCCGGAGAGGGACTGTGTGCTGTGTCCCCATAACTGCTCTTCCAAAGTCTGTTTCAAGCCAGCTGAAATGCCTTACCCAGTTAACTAAAACTGGAATTTGAAAGTACATACATGGCTTCCTCCACCTTCCTGCAATTCAGATGCTTCCTTGGTTAAAAGGAGTGGGGTGGCAGATGTAGAGCAGTGCTGTTATTGCTGTTAAACTGGGCACCAGATACCCTTCATGACATTAAGGATGAGCAGGGAAAACAAGGCAGGAAAATTACTGGTTATAGTGTGCCACTTTTTGATCACGCAGGAGTGTGAGGCTTGTGATCTGTATACTGTAGTGAGTGACCTGATTTAGAGTTGTGAAGTCATGTGTCCCAAGTATATCCTCTATCTGACACGTCAGGAGCTTGCAAGTACAAGTGCTTGATGTCCATTTGCCAAAAAATGTAGATTAATTGCATTCATGCTTGTTGCCAAGGCTCCTGTCAGTAACGCTAATTCAGTGTAAACTTTTTTATGTGATACATTTGTCACAAAGGAAGACTTTTAAGGTAGGGATGTCTGAATTGTCAGAACAAAACTGAAGGCATTTTCTTAACAAAAAACCAAACCAAAACCAACAAAAAAACCCCAGCAACAAAAAGTGAAAGAATTTTGTTTTGCATTCCACTCTGGGTACTCTGAGTTGTGGCATGACATTGAATTGAAGTTAGTTTATTTTTAGCGAGTTTCATTTGTTTATTTATTTAAATGTAATAGCTGAGCAACAAGAGCCTGTAAAAATACTTCTAACAAATAAGTAAAATTGTAGCACAATAAAGAATGAGTAAACTACACAACTTCAGGTGCTAGTTACAGAAGACATTGGATTTTTTTGTGCTGGTAGAAGAGTATAAAAGCTGGCCCATTGGAATGACTCAGTTTTCAAAAAGGCATTTGCAAGCAGAAGGGGCCTAAATCTGTTATATCTTTTCTGAGAGTCCTTGCTTTTTAAAGGATATAAATCCCTCTATTAAGCTGAATTTAATTTATCAAATAAGTCATGTTATTATGTCTGGACAAGGGAATAAAGTTTATCAGTGAAATAAAACCACTGAAAATACACAGTGGTGGTCTTCTCTGCTAAGAAGGCGAATTCAGGCTTCTTGAATCTCTTCCAGAAACAGATGTAAATTCCACTGTAGCTTTTCAAATACTGAATAATCATGGTCTGTTATGTTTGGTGATGAATCATGCAAGGGTTTGCAGATGGTGAGGCGGGTGCAGCTGTGCAGATGCTGGAGGAGCTGAGACAGGAGGCTGGAGGGCCGTGGGGGTGGAGGAGGTGATTTGGGGATGGGTTGATATGGCTGATGGAGGAGAGGGGTAAGACAGCTGGAAGAGTATTGAAAAGAACTGTAGCTTGAGATTTGGAATAGGGAGTGTGCTGGTGACTGAAAGGAGGTGTTCTTGAGGCAGAAAGACATTTTTTGTTGTTATTGATCTTGGAAGCAAAAGTTGCAGTGTCAGATACCAAAGCAACTGGACTTTTGTCCTGAGCCAAAACAATAAGGAGCCTGAGCTAGAAGTTTAAACTATAAACGAAAAGAGAAAACGAAGAGACTTCACGTCTCTTTTAAAAGAATACTGGTCTTAAGTAGGAGAGCTTTTGTAGGAAAAGGTACGGATGAAGAGATGTAGGCTTTTTTATTTCTATTTTTCTGAGCAGGACGTGTGTAATGAGATCAAGGTGGTAAAATTTGGGAGTTTGTCTGGTAGAGAAGTTGTTTGTGTCTAAATCGACTAAAAATGGAGGGTTACAAGGCTGAATCATTCAATGGCAGGTAAGACTCAAATGAAACTTTTCACGATCTTAAATCAATATGTTAAATCAATATGCTAAACGCACCTTTCATTTTTTTGCATTAAGTAATTTTAATTTATCTTTTCCTCTTTTTCCTCTCCTTTTAGATTAAAAGTTTTGTTCCAAAACAATAACTCTTTATTCAGGAAGAATGTTGCCATTAAGATGTCTGCAAGAATTAGGGGGTAGTGCAGGCAAATGTCCAGATCAGTTTTGGAAGAGTTATGCCCCAAAAGGGAAAGCAATTTTAAGGATTGTTTTCTCAGCTCTTTTGGTCTCGTTACCTGTCAGGTATATGCAGTATGGTCTCTGTTCTTCTGCCCCCACCCAATAATTCTGAATCTGCAAGTCTTCTCAAATTAGAGAGAGCAGTAATGGCTGCAAAGGCATTAAATTCTGTCATTTTCATGGAAGTTGGTGACTGGGAAGAAAAAAGGAAAAAGACATTATTGACCCTGCTGAGGAAGTGATGCAATATGAATTCAGCAGTTGTCTGTTCTATTCAGCCTTGGTCTGTTTGTCAGCCAGCACAGGAGGGCAAGGGAGCTCAGGCTGAAGCAGCCACAGTCTGTTTGTGGTGCTTTGGGGGTGTCATGTGGGCAGGGGGCATTGGTAAACATGTGTGAATGGTGCTTCTCAAATCTGGCTACTGCTTCAGTGCTCCCAAGCTTTTCTCATGCTGTTTAAACTCGCAAAATCATATACAGCTGCAAAAATTTCACTGCCAGTCAATAAACCCAAAATTAATTGGCATCTGTCAAATATGATACATGGCCTTGAATGAGGCTGTATTCAGTTGAAGTATTTATAGCATAGGAACAATCCTTTGCACTTCTCTTGAAGAATAAGCAAGGTTGAAATAATACAGGAAGGTTAAATATGCTCAGAAAACAAAAGATAAGGTAATTATTTCTTATCCTTCTTTTATGATAAATTTCAGCTGAAGACAAGTATTTTTATTTATAACACAGCAAGGATTCTAATTTCTAAGGAGTATGTTATTGCTATATGTTATGTTATGATAATATATATATGTATGTTATGATAATGACATACTAAAGAGTATGTTATTATCAGTAATATGTACCACTTGCTATCACACATCAAGGTCTGCAGATAAAAAACAGAAGGGATTCTTACATCCTGTTTTGTAAGAATACATTTTAAGTTATCCATACTTACACATGAACCCTAAAGATTGTTGAAGTACTGTCAGTTTCAGATAGTGCATCCAAGTGTTTGTTTGACTTTAGTTAGTGGCAATTGGCTTTTTTCTTTTCATAAATACAGTGTCTGAATTTTCAGATTTGTTAGGAAGAGTTACTAGACAGTTATGCTTGTAAAAGTTATGATGTTTTTCTTGACAAAACAGTCATGTATGTTATGTTTTTGTGGGTTTATTTGGTTTTGGGTTTTTTTATCAAGCATGTGAGCAAGTAAGTCTTCTGAGTGAGAGGTTTCTGTAACAGCCAAACATCAATATGCCAAAAATTTTGCCTTGCACTGCATCTGTGTATTAGATTATAATTTTAATTGACAATTTCAGTTGCACAGATGTCTTTAATTTGTTACCTTATGAAGTTTATTTTTACCATATGTAGTGAAAATGTACTCTGCAGGAGACTTAGCAAGAGCCGTTCATTTTATTTACTTCAGAAATTGATTATATTGGAGATAATCATTTAGTCACCACTCTAAAATACAATTTCTATTTGCCTGTTACCCTCAAATATCTATATCCTTCAACAAATGAGGTCTCTGTAGAATATCAGGGTATAGTTAGAAAATTGTTGAGCAGGCGCTTTTCATAATCTGAGATGCAGTAATCACATGTACAAGGAAACAATTGCAGCATTCCAAATTAGTCTTAAGGATCTGGTTCCCAGTGTTGCATGTTGGGGCAAATGCGTGGGCTGTTTGTAAGTGCTGTACATGTTGTAATCAACTTTGACTTCACCACTCAAACTTACTTTTTTATGTATTAATTTTAGAAATAAAGCCCCTGACATCTAATCTGTGCATACAGTTCATGCAACAGTTTTTGTGGGATTTTTGGTTTGTTCGTTCTTCTTAATTCTCTTCATTCTTGCCATACCATGCAACCAGATTTAGCTTCAATCTGGGCTCTGATCTCTGAAATTAAGTTGTCCCTAACTGTTAATCAATTCAGGATCTTGGCTTATGTAATTAGTTCATCAGACATTTGTACAGTATTGCAAAACTTAGAAAAACCTGGCAACTTCCAAGTAAATGGGCAAGGAGTTTTTGGGACACACCAAATAAATGGGTAAGGTGTTTTTGGGACACATGAGAAAAGTAAAAGAACTTTTAAGTTCATCAACGGGGTAATAAAAATAAAGCAAATACTCAGATGACACATTTGTGTGAACGTGACCTTGGCTCTTGGATCAAATAGCAAATATATGTATGTCATGTTTGTCTGAATGTGACCTCCCCTTGGTTCAAATATCAATCATAAATCAAACCCCAGCTTTTGATGTACATGCAGAGGGAACAGCCTCTTCAATGATGCACCAGATCTCCATTTCTCAGCAGTTGTGGTCTCCACATGTCAGTGTTCAGCACACACACCCAGCATGTGTGTCAGTACATTCTGTCAGCTTCATTGCCTGCCAGGTGTTGTCACAGAGGCTTTAGAATCTGTAGAACTTTGAAGCACAAACTGCTATGGCTGTTGTGATTAACACATGTAATTTTTTGAATTCTCCTCAAGCATGGAATAACTTGAGTGGAATATAACAGTGACTTGAAGAGATACTGGCATTGAAATGGATTGGATAAAGAGCAAAACCTGGGAATTCATTTGGGAGAAGAAAGGAAAAGGGG
>VZTZ01048672.1:48217-83390 GCA_013400955.1 Drymodes brunneopygia | reverse complement strand
CGAAGAAGGAAAAGGGGGGGGGGGGTTGCAAGTGTAAAGCTGTAAACGTAACAGTGGAGTGGGGTTTTCATTAGAAACTCTGGTGAGCTGTGAGCAGTATTGGTGGAACTGTAGTGAACCTGAAAGGCAGCACGTGGCAGAGAACACAGCCTACTCTATAACACACTGGTTACTAAGATGTTGCCATGGCTTAGTTTCTCGCAGAAAAGAAATTCTTATTGTCCTTTTGAATCTCTTGTTAATAAAATGTACTTTCTTCAGTGGTTATACCTCAGAAATACTGGATATTATGACCTGCAGTATGAATATTTGTTTTAAGAGCATTAACAACTAATGTAATAAATTGAATAATCTTCCCTCATACTGCTTTCCAGGCTGATTTTTTAAAGCCATGTTAACAATAGTATCTTGATTCTATAGATTAGGATGATAATCAGTTTGGCTGTAAAAATGGCAACAGACACCATTACAAATTGAGAGGTTTTTGGGCATTCTAAGTACCTGGACTATAAAAGTTGAAGCAAGACAAAAGACTTTTTTAACACAAAGTTTTTCACTTGAGTCTTTGGCAGTGCTTGCTTGGGTTTGGAACCATCTAAATTTCAGACAGGATTATAATGTAGTTAAAAAGCACTAAAACCTAGGATATCAAAATACGCAAAGCAACAAACAGACAAAAAACACAACAAAAAACCAACCAACCAAACAAAAAAATCGCAAAAACCCCATAAACAAACAAAAAACCCAAATCAACAAAGACCCCTCCTAAAACACTTCTTGAAGAAAATAGTAAAGTGAAGGAGAACATTACAGGTTTTTCAATAACTCTATATATAGTATTATATGGTTTGTTAATTTATATTACTGTTGACTTATACCTAAGTCCTGAGTAGACAGCTCTTTAAAGGATTCAGCAGACACAAGTTTAAAAGAGATTTGAAAGCTTTACTTTGACATACAGCTATTTCTGACTTTAATTTCAGTTCAGCATTCACTAGACAGAAAAGTCTTCCTATTCCCAATTACAGAAACCTCAATAGCATTTACTTTTTGGATATGAAAACACACATTTAGAGGAGAAAAAAGCAAACACAACAACCAAAAAATCTGAGTCATGTTGGTATTCTATGCAGACTTGAACCTATTTGAGCTTGAAGGCATTTCAAACAGCACCTCAATCTCCACTCTTTACAATACAGGATTTTCCTTTTATCAGAAAGACCTTGATGCAAATTTGAGTAATGCCATGTTTGATACATCCATTTATGTGAAAGAAAGCAAGCATGGTTGCAGATAGGTGTAAACTTGAGGTGATAGACCTGTAAGTCTTGTCTTTGGAGCCTGGAGGCAAAGGTTGCAAAACCTTCCCTGTCCCATTGCTGATGAAACCAAATCTGGCTCCTGTTGTCAAAAGGATTGCAGGGGCTCCTTTAAACATAGGCTTCAGATCTTACCACAAGCTGTGGTCTTTTGTTACATCTGAAGCTGAGCTGTCTGCTAGAGGCTGACTGGTCTGATGGTGTGGATGAAATATGGTGAAATCTATTTTCTGGTCCAATATGAAGTCAGTGTAAATACGAAGCGTTCTGAATGGAGTTCCCAGTTACCAGGATATTGAGGGGCTTGTTGAATTTAAAATTCTCCATTAGAAAGCTTCTTGATGCTAGGATGTTGTTTTATTCTTTACAAGCAGTAAAGTGAAGTCTTTCTTTGAGCTAGATTCTAGTCTCAGCTTGAGTTTCCAGCATTGGAACTTTAATTTAATTTTTGTTATTTATTTATTTATTGAAGCATGTTGTGTCAACTCAGAGCAAATGCCTGTATCTTCCATTTACTGGATTTCAGTGGCAGTTTTACTGCTGGAAGGTGAGTATCTGTGGGATGTGCACATGCAGCCTGCATGATCAGTCCATGCCAAAAGATGGTAATACCTCTTAATCTAATAGAGGTGCTGTCTGATCTGTAAAGCAGTTTTCACCTCTCATGGGAGACCAAAGAGGCATTGGCTTCTTCACTTCAGCCAGTGCAAGTGCCTGGTTTGCAGACCCAGCCTGTCCACACAGTCACTGGATTCTGCAGAGGAGATTCGGGCTCTTTTTTGGCCATGCAGCATGTGTATCTCTCTTCCCAGCTGCTTATTTCTGCTCTCTCCATTGAGCCAGCACTAATATTTGTAAGGCTTTGCAGTGAACTGGATCAGGGAAGTGGTTGGATTGAAAAACACCACGTTTTTAGTGTGTAATCATGGCCTCAAAGATCAGTCATGGCTCTGGAAATTCCATTGAGCTCTACTCAACCCAAACATGTTAAGTGAGCTGTTTGACATTAGGTGAGATGAATTACCTCTCTTATTTCTGTTTGCTGAAAATTAATTTCCTCTTTGTAATTTTTTCTCCATTAGTAACTGCATCTGTTGTGTGAAAGTGAGAGGATATGATATTTGAAATAAATAGTTTCATTATCTCCTGAATAGTTTTGTTGCTGTCCTGTTATTATTTACTTCTTAAACAGTATTCTTGGCAAAACAAACAATTTTTAAAACTATTTAGTGTACAATAAATGTATTACTTACATGAAAGAAAGCATTGGAGGAAATTGTGGATATGTAATCTTGAAGGTCTAGAAAGCAGCTGAATAGTTTAAAGCTGGAAGGTCACATTTAAAAGGAGGGTGACTGGTCCTGTTCAGACACTGATCTGTGATGCACACTAGCCAATGTTACTTAAAATCCAGTGGGACAGAAAATCCTGGGACCAAAGAAACGCAGCTTCCCAGTTCTCCTTGAGTTTGCCTGAGTAATATAAAACCAAAAAACCCATTTTGATGTTTTTTTTACCATTTTGTCAGGGCTTAAACCCCAGGAGGCAGCCAAGCCCCACTTGCTCACTCCCCTACTATGGGGCTGGAGAGAGAATTGGAATCAAGGTTGCATAGAATTTTTCCTTACATGAGTTTTGAGATCCTAACTTTACAGCTTTGCTGTCAATTTTCAAAATTAGGATGCGTGAATTTTGAGTTCTTTTAAAGGTAAGGATACTCATAAGTTGTATATGGTATCTTGGAGTACAGCTGAGTAAAGGGAAGAAAGATGAAGTTTTTCTGGGTGGGCTTTTTTGGAGAGGGGGTGTGCAACTGGCAGTCTTGATGAAGGGATGGCTTATGAAAATTTTTCATCATGTGCATAGAAAATGTTCTCTCTCTTAAGTTCTTAATACAATTTAAAATATGAAATAGTGTGTGTAAGGTTACAAACTATGGAAACTGAATCAACTGTCACATGACAGAGAAGAAAATATGCATCCTTTCCTAGGTAGAAGAGGTGTCACATTTAAGGCACACTTTTTTGTGTTGGATCAAGATATTGGATCCTGCAACTTACACAGTCAAGGCTTTTCCTATCCATTGAAGTTTTCTAAAAGTAATCTATTGCAATCACTAGTTTTGCACGTGCTGTTTTCAGCCCCAGCATTCTCAAAATGACCTAGAGGTAATGATTGTTTCAACTTTAACCCTGGTATTTGCAAGCAAGCCCTTTACACGATCAATTTGTTTATGCAGTGAGTTCAGACTTTGTTACTGCTTCCCAGAGACCTTTGCATCTCAGAGACCTATTTCCTTACATGGATTATCCCTGGTGTGGCAAGTATTAAATGTGGAAGGGCTGGAGGTTTAGAATCTCTCCGTTCCTTTCCAAAAATTAAGCAAATAACTGATAGCTGCATGATGAAGTATTTTTCTTTAATAATCTGACTGATTTCTTTGGGACTGGTTTCAAGTTTCTAGGTAAGTTACTCAGTGGGTATTCACAGTGAGGTGGTGGGAAAGGACTTCTTGTGAAAATAGACATATTTCAGGATGTGAGAGAGTAAAACCTGTTTAACCTTAAAACCATGATTACTTGAAACTGCATCCTTATTTTTCTATGTTCTGTTCGCTTGTTTTTCAGTTTGTGTGTGTTGGTGCTTGTGGGTAGGAAAGGGGTTATGGAGACTAAAGTATTGTATGGGAAAATGAGAAAATCCTCTGCAGATATCTTTGTGGCACAGAATTTTTGTAAATATTTAGAAGACACAGATCTTTGAATGGAATCATCATGCTGCAGCTACTACATTTATTGTTGCAACATGTACAGGGCTTTTTGTAAAGCAAAATACTCTCTGTGAATATTAAATGAACTTCATACTCATTACCCTTTTTTCTTTTAGAAGCTTTTCTTCATTCAAGCAAGGATCAATGCATATTATGTGAAACCTGCCAATGAAAGCATATGCATGTGTAAACATGCACAGAACACAGAGAAGCCAGAAGGCAGTTTACTGCACAAATACTAGACATACTACTTAAAGATTTTCTGTGCCTATAAAAAAATTGTCAGTATTGTGAATATTAGTATATTTGACAGTCTCCAGAAATTGTTATGTTGTCGCCATGCTTGCTTAAGTACCAGTTAATCATTGACAAAAGCTCCAATGATTAAGCAGCTGTAATTTACTTGTAGTGTTTGAAAGTACAAAAGGGTAGGTAATTTAATAGTTAAAACAAGAAGCATTCCATTTATGTTTCACTAGGTTGTTTTTACAGAAATTTAGCTAAAAAGGCTGCTGATTTTTACATATTGAATGTAAATGTGGAAAAGTGTGGTGTGATTTGGGCAATACCAGGCAGCTGTTGCCATGTTCAGAGGTCAGCTCTCAAACCTTTTCTTTGCTTTCCTGTCAGATAATGCCTGTTTTGGTTGAAGGTAGACTTCAGTGTTCACTTAATCTTTTAAAAATACTTGTGCTGGATGAAGAAGTGGTACTTGGAGAGATGTATGTGATTCAGCAGGGAGCACTGGGTACAAGAAGCCCAGTGCCTACTGGAACCTGCCCAGCTCTCCTGGGGCTGAGTGTCTGCAGAGGAATATAATGTTTCTGTGCTGGGAACAATTGCTTTAGCCCAGGAGGGTTTCATGCAGAGCACACTGGAGGAGCAGTGCCAGAGGTATACTCTGTCATTCCTCTCTTCCTTTTGCTGATGGCTCCTTAGGGACACAAATTAGGTGGTCTCCTTTGGATTGCTGGAGGTTTCTCCATACTTTCTCCCATCACAAAATGGATACATCACATGGAGAGGAATTTAACTTCATTTTCACAAATATGTACAAGGGATTTCTCATTCCTGAGTTTGTGTATGTTCTGGTTTTGTCAGGGACATGGACAGATCACTGACAGTGAACAGCATGGTTGGTTCCAGGTGTTACTGGGCTTATCCATGCTGCATGTCCAGCTCTCACCCCCCAGCACAGTCAGTACGTTGTCTATAACTGGTGCAGGAACAGTACGTTCCTGTTGTCTATAACTGGTGTTGGAAACCATGGATAAATTCCCATACTTAGTCTCCTACATATTCTTGCTTGCACTATGTGAATATAGAAATTATTTTCCTCTTTTAGTTAAAACTATCCTGTTCCAAAGAAACTGGGCAAATAGATCTGTACTAATGGTCTTTGTATGTGGCAAGTTAGTAATAGTGACAGCATCTCATTTATTTTTCCTACTCAAGAGTGAGTAGAATATTGATGTTTGTTTTAAGTTTTGGTGAGAACTGCATAATGCCTTGTGTAGAAACACTTTTCTCAGCAATGGAGAGAAAACAGCAATCTACAGATTGATCCTGTCATAAATTTCATTCATCTTGAAGTCTTTGGGGAAATTTCCCCCACTCTGTGCTCTTGATGATTCATGTTGCATAAAGCTTCTAGAGCAACAAAATGTTGTAAAATATTTCACCTTTGAATTAGAAATCCTGTATTCAGTGTGCTGCAACTGGTTCAAATATTTTTTTAATATCTGTTTGGTTTTTTTTAATTATTCTTTTACCAGTAAAAAGAAGTTTAAGTGACTGCTCTACTTGATCAAAATGGTGGACACTGAAAATCAGCTCTATCCCCTTACTCCCTTGGAGGAGGAGGATCTAGACAGCCCTTTATCTGGAGAGTTCCTACAAGATATGGAGAACATTCAAGACCTGTCCCAGTCTCTAGGTGATGATAGTTCTGGAGCTTTAAGTTTAACAGAATTCCAATCACTGGGAAATGGTCCAGGATCTGATGGATCAGTTATAACAGGTAAAATTTTCTTTTATAAATAGAATGGTAGAAATGAAAAACTTCTTTAATGCAATAATTATTGTTTATGATGAAATATATAAGCTGATTATGACATGGTCTTAAAATACTTAAGGCTAAAGTTAATATATTAGACAAATGTCACTGAAGAATGACTGTAACATAGTCTTTAGTCAGAGGCTTTGTTTGGGAGTCACTGCAGTGGTGTGGGATGCTGTGGTGATCTCAGGAAGGTTTTCCTGTTGAATCTGGGTGTTTACAAGTCTTTTAGCAGTAGAGCCATTTGAAGTACTTTACTATTAATCTTTTGGTTGGTTTGCATTCTGTTTTGTTTTGTGGGGTTCTTACTTTAGATCAGTTCCCAGCCTGTGATCCCAATTTCACCTTGGAATAATAGAACTAAGGCAGCTGAAATGAACAGTGTGGGTTTTGAAGTGAATGGGGAGAGCTGCCTCCTGGTACTATTGACCAAAGGAATGTTTCTAGAACTATGCCTTTTTCCCTTTTGCTTGCAGACCTTCTCATCAGAGAGATGCCTTGTACAGGAAAAGTTATGATGTGCTTTATGTATGTGTGTATTCGTTTATAACATGGTCCTTCAGAGGCAGGAGGTTTTACAATTATTTGAGTGTAGGTGTGTACAAGGCTTACAATAATTTAGATCAGCTTCTACTGTCACCTTCTCATGGAGTATTCAGTGCTAATTGCAAAACGTGCTGGTTTTGTGGTTAGAGAACATGCAAAATGTAAACTTCCAAGGCTCAAATTCCAGAAGGTGAGTAAAATGAAATCACACTTCAAAAAAATCCTGGGGTTTAGGCTGTTCTTGATGACTCTGATGCCTGTGGGCTTGGCAGCGCTGGCAATGCAGACTCTGGGTTCTGTGCCAAGGTTTTTTCCAACATAATACTTGCTGACCTACATTCATGAGTGTTTCTTAATCTGTCTGTTAAAATAACACACCCATTAATTTGCTGAAGTCTTGTGGTGCAAGTTGCAGGATGGAAGATAAAAGAAATTCTGGCCTCCGAAAATATTTTCCTCAAACAAGGTGGAAATATTAATTGAAATAATTAAGGTTGGAATGTGTTAGTTTTGTAATGTGTTCATCTACTGGTGGCACGTCTGGCGAGTTTATTTCATTGTTATAAATTTCATTGTACAAATCAGAAATGTTTTGCCCATTATAAGAAAAACACAAAATATCTGAGCCTGACTATTTTAGAAGCAGGCATTTGTGTTTCCTTCCTTTTAACATCTGTTCAGCCTTTCTGCTGGTGTACAGGACTCTTCCATCTGCTTTTCAGGCCTCAGTTTAGATTGTCATTTAAAATTATGAGTAGCTTTTCAAAGGTCAGGGGTTCTTATGTGTATCTGAAGTGTATCTGTGTGAGGTAGGAATGTGTCTCTTGTGGTACTGCGACAAGAGATCCCCTGCTCATCCCTGCAGCACAAGAGCTGGAAGATGTAAAGCCAAGATGAGCTGTTCACAGCCTTCCTGCAAAGAACATTTGTGTGGTGTGTATTTATTGGGTCCATTGTCACCCATCTAGTTCTTGTTGCCTCAATTGCTTCAGTAAGGCTTTTTCCTTCCTGTCATCCTATGTCTCATCAAAATTAGCAAGGTACATCTTGTATTTTGTGTGTGTTTGCACTGGAAATATGAATTATTTTTCAAAGATTTATGGTCGAGTTGTTGGTTCACTTAATGACTATTAACTCAAGATTATTTTTTGGAATAAGCTCATTTTTGTGTGGCTTTTAGTATAGAAATTGTATCAGTCTTGATAGTGTAGTATTTATGAAGTGTTCCTTTTTTTTTTAGACACCCTTTCACCAGCATCCAGTCCTTCATCAATTAATTTTGCCACAGCTCCAGGTAGCATAGATGAATCACCCAGTGGAGCATTAAACATTGAATGTAGAATTTGTGGGGATAAAGCCTCAGGCTACCATTATGGAGTCCATGCTTGTGAAGGTTGTAAGGTACAGTCATAATTTTCTTCTTAAGAACCTAAATCATGTTGCTTTATTTATGGGGTAATGTGAAGATAAACATTTTGTACATGAATGTTTAAATCCTATAGCTCTAGTCATTACAATTATTTAAATAATAAACCTCTGTGTGCCCTTTTTTCTGAAGTAAGTCCTCCAGATACCATAACTCAATATCAGACCTTCACCAAGCAGGAGCAATTCACAATGACAATTTTAATGCTGCTTTTCTGCATGCAGTTAGTGAAATACTATAACAAAACACTAAACTGTGACCAAAAAAAAAAAAAAAATCAAAGCCTTCTTGCTCCACTAGTGTTTTATATGTGTTGGGAACATGGCTGGGAGGAGTATGCCACATTCCTGTTAAAACAGTAACAAATCCCAAATTTCTCACCTCCACCACATGCTGCCTGAATCCCTTACTATTGTACCTCTTGTAGTTTTGGGGCCAGGGCATAGCTCTGGGGCAAATTACTCTTATCATTAATGCCTAATTCTTGGGATGGTATGACCCATGAACTATAAGATTCTTTTCTTTTTCCTCTAATGTTTAAATTTCCGTCTTTTTTCTATATTAGAAGGTTACAGGAGAGAAATAACGGTCTTTGTGTACAGCTTTCTTTCATGCACCATGCCAGCATGATCATTTGAATGTAAATCTTAAGGAATAATGCAGAATGTCTGTTAGAGGTGGGGAACCAGTTCCTAGCCAGTGTGTCCCACAGCCTAAATGCCATGTTGCTCTGTGATGTGACACAAAATGTTGCCCTGGCTCTGGATTTGCTGACCCTGTGGTTGGGCAGTGTGTGACCAGCCTTGCATTGCAGACTGGAGATGTCCTGGAAAGAGCAGTTGAGGTAGAGGCTGTTCTGCAATGCCCAGCATTGTGTCCTTGGCTCTTCTGCACACCCTGCTGTGTCCTCATACCCCTCACATCTGCTGGGTGAGGAAGGATGGGTTTATTCTGTGTGTGTGATTTACACTGCATGAAAGATGAGGGGTACTTCTGACAGAGATGCTGAGGGAATGTGTACCAAAGCAATATGTGGTTGTTTTGCTTCATCCTTAAGCACAAATATGCTCAGGTTCTTTGGGTTCTTGGTTCTCTTCCAAGAAAGAGGGCTGAGAGCTATTCCTTCCTTTCATTTTCTCTATTCTGTGCATGCCCTCAGACACATCACTGCGAGGATTCATACTTCTGGACAGGTTATACTTTGTGTATTGTTTTCCTACTAACATCAATAAACAGTAAAAAATAAAAAAATGTACCTGTATGATTGAAGCTTAGTAGTCAACATTCATTAACATAACATATTGGTTTTTTCTAACTTTTTTAGGGCTTTTTTAGAAGAACGATTCGTTTAAAACTCATCTATGATAAATGTGATCGCAACTGCAAAATTCAGAAAAAAAATCGTAATAAGTGCCAATATTGTCGTTTTCAAAAGTGCCTTTCAGTTGGAATGTCACATAATGGTAGGTAAGAGTGCCCTTAATTTGTTTGTTCCTACGCAGAGTCTGCTGCTGGAGGCAGGCACTTGGATAGCATTTTTACTCACACACATGAATTGAAGCTCAGATCTTTTACAGGACAGATCGCTGCGGGGGATGCCAGTTTCCCTGATGGGTTCATGTGCTTGATACAGAGCTGCCAAATGTGCTGTTTTGAGCTTTACACACTTGTGCTATGTGTCAGTTTGTCCACGTGAATGTTCATTTATTTGCTTTCTTCACCCCAGAACTTTGGCACCGGTACTCCCATTGAAACAAATTTCAATACTGGAAGAATTCTGATCAAGGGTTTTGTAGAGGAGTAGGAGGAGAACAACTGCTTCATTGTGAGGGGGAGTGACGCAGGATAGAAATCTGTAGGAAAGCAGCCTTCGTTCTTTTTCAGGTTACAGTGCAACAGCTCTTGGGCAGATGGTTCAGAAAGTGGGGAGGGAGGGCAAAGGTCTGTGCTGACTGTGCAACAGGAGTCTGGTAGGTTGTTTGTTAAACAGAATGGCAAAAATTCAGAACATTTAGATATCCAGTTTAAAAGTTATGTTGTTGTTTGTGCTAGTGATTTAAGATAAGGGTGGCAAGCTTGTGGCTTACAGACCAATTTCAACCCACAAGGCAGTTCTCTGTGCAGGACGTAGCTTGCTGAGCAACACGGATGAAGAGGGAGAGGCCAAGCCATGAGAAAGCACATCTCACTTGGCCAGATGACAGTAGTTTGCTTTCCCTGCTTGGCTCTGATATTGTCCATGCTGAACTTGGAGGCAGGTGCAATGTGAAAGTAGGTAAAAATGCTGGGCTGGGTAAAAGCTGTAGGTTAGGAGACAAACTTCCTAAGGAAACTATGCAGTCAGGATAGGAGGGGTGGGAACATGATTGGGGAAGCTGTTTCTGACATTGTAGTCTGGAGTCCCAGCATGAGGCATTGTGAGAGTTGACTTTCTGGTTCTGCAGAAGCCTGGCTCCCTTGTGGTGAGCCTTTACTGAGATTGAGGTCCATTGGGAGAGGGATGGTAGTGTCTGCAGGACTGGGCATAACCATCCTCAAAAAGTGTGCTGGACAACAAAGTGACGTCTCAGGTTGAGAGCTGAGCAGGGAGTTGTTCTGGTTGGCAGGAACTCACATTCATGTGAAGCTGTTTCATCCTACTAGAAACTCTGTGGCCACCTGTGCTCCAGCTGAAGGGAATAGCCACAGTTTTATTGCAGTAAATGTGGGAGGCAGCAGGGAAAAGGGATGACTGCTAACTTGCTGTCAATACTTCTCAGGAGAAGAGCTACAACTAAATTTACACCCATGATCTTAAAAACGTAAGTTTCAGTTTAGAACAGGTATTCCATTTTTTCGACAGGTTGGTGTGACCACCCACCCTTAAGAGGAAGGAAGGACCTAAGCCAGATTCTGAATAGACTTTCCTTGTTGGACTTCCACTGAAGTCCACAGCTGTATTTCAGATCATGCCTAGAGTCACCTCCTTATGTCATGAGAAGACCCCTTGGGCACATTGAAGGGCTGATGGTGCTCATGCCTTGAATTGCTCAGTGCAGGCAGTGAGGTCCTGTCCTCACTGGTTGGATGTTGAAATGCAATACAAGTAACTCACTGTAGGATCCATCTCAAACCCTTGCACACCTCCCAAGGGTAAAATGGGGCTGGCTTAGCTTGAAACTGAAACTGAAGAAGGATGTGGATGTGCCTATGAATGGCAAGACTGCTTGCCCAAAAACCAGGAGCCTTCCATATCCAGAGGTGTTTCAGACTTGCATCTCTTGCCTCTTGGAAGAATATCCTAATGACTAGATTGAGTGTTCAGACTGTTCTCTCCAGTCTTGAAGGGCTAGTCTGTTAAGAAAGCAGTATGGAGTGCTGGGGGTGGAGGAGGTTTTGTTGCCTATAGCCTTTGAGCTGTACACACAGGTCTTTGGGCTGGGGTTCCCACTGGCAGTACAGATGTGTTAAATACAGAACTGAATGTCCCTGCAGGTTCTGAGCCAGCAGTGGGATTCAGGCCTGACTCCATTGCAGCTCTCCAGCTCGTGTGTGTGCTTTCTGCCAAGTTCCTGTCATGAGTTTACTCAGTGTTTTAAGAGTTCCCAAGGTGGACTTTGAGTTTCACATCGAGAGCTGTAGAACTCAATAAGGAGAAAACAAAATATAAGTAATTTAGGTAATATAGAAGGGAAAAGGAATGTATTCTAGCTCACTGCAGATAGCAGTTTGTGTTCTGAAACACCTGATTTCCTTCAGTTTAGCATATTAATCACTGACTGACTGTGTTGGGAAGAAGAAGATTTCTTCACCTCTACCTCAGTTTTTCTGGACAGAAAAATCTTACTGCTATAATCAGCAAGTTAAAAGGCTGAAATTCTTGTATAATTTGTGTTTGTTTTACAATTATGTCTTCCCATCAGCGATACGTTTTGGACGAATGCCGAGGTCTGAGAAGGCCAAGCTCAAAGCAGAAATTCTAACAGGTGAAAATTATGTAGAAGATTCAGAAATGGCAGATCTTAAATCACTTGCCAAAAGAATTCATGATGCCTACCTGAAAAACTTCAACATGAACAAGGTTAAAGCCAGAATCATCCTTGCAGGGAAAACCAATAACAATCCAGTAAGTACCTTTTCTGTTACTTTAAAATAAAGCTGACAGGTACATAAGGTGATTGTAATAATTTGGTAGACTCTTTAGCAAATCTTTTAGAATATAAACATCATGGTAATACAGATGTGAAATATTCAAAGAGAATATCTGTAGTAAATATGTGACCAAATAACCACTATCAGAATAGTAAGAAGCTTTAGGAAAATCAGGTGGTTACCTTGTAAGTGGAAACTCATAACCTTAAATTGCTGTTCTTACTAAAAACTTAATTGATACCTGAATGTGAATACCTCTTGATATGGGGAGAGTGGTTCAAAATTAATTTCCTATTATGACAGTGAAAAAAATATGGTTTTCTGTCACAAATGCCAGGATAAGTACTTTTATCTTGTAGGGTGTACCGGTGCTCTGCATGACTTGTTTTTTAATCAGAATAATATTTATAGCAGAAGGGGAAAGAAAACTTCAGTTTGTAATTTTTTGTTTACAGTGCTGGCCATTTCCTCACTCAGCCTTCCTGATCTTTTCTGTATGGTTCCTTTGAAAGGCAGAAGCAAGCAAGGTTGTGAAGACACATATGCTGTAGAAGTTATTTTTCTTTCAGGGTAATTTAGCCAAGGGCTACCTAATTCAATCAACTGCTTTTGTTTGGTAGCACATGGGACTGTGTAATCGATGTAAGGACTCACTTGTTTCACTTTATGCATATTTATTTCATCTCTGCTGTGATTTTTGTTACTTGTAGGTAGAAGATAAGTATCTTATTTTATCAGCAACTTCAGTTTCAGTAAAAATTTGCAGGGAAGAAATTTTACATATGCCACAATGAAAACCATGTAAGTGTGGGGATGAGTGTTATCAAAATTGTAAGCAAGCTGCCATCTACATTATGGAATCTGGCATGTAGTAGTCTAGTCTAGCCAAGCCTACAACTTTCTGCATTAGAAGAGAGACACATGAATTATCCCAGTCATTTTCATTGCACAAAAGAGGTGTGTAAAATGGGGCACAGGCTTAAAAATTTTAGGAGTACAGGCTGATGTGAGCCTACAGTAAATATCACCTTCAGCTCCTCACTGAGTGGGCTTCTGCAGAAAATCCTGGTTGTGCTTGTTACCCTGTGTCAGAGCCATGTGTCACACAGGCAGGGATGGATCCTGGAGCACTGCATCCCAGTTCTGGTATTGGGATGTGTGTGGCCACAGCCACGGGACTGACCAGCCAACAGTGACCAGCGCATGCGTGTCCGGGTGAATTTGCACATAAAAATTCATTAGGAATCAGCCCTAGGATGTTACAAAAAGGCTGCTTCCAAGTTTTTCCATTTGCAGGGAAGAGCAAAGGGATTTTAGGCTATTTCATCATCTCTTAAGAAAACAAACATTTTCATTTTCTTTTGACTTTTCAGCAGAAAAACAAATTTTAAAAGAAGGGGTTTTTTTGCTTGTAATTAGCAACCCATCTGTATCAGAACTGTGCATTAACAGCTTATTTCAGTGAATCCTAATTTTTGGCACCACTACAATTAATTTCAGCATGAATGAGCATTTTTCATGACAACACGGTGTCATATTTTAATTTAGCTCCCAAGTCCTTAGCCATACCTCTTTTCTGCATACTGAAATGATGTTAAATTAAAAAAAAAAGAAAAGTGTATAAGATAAATTACATCTTTTAAAGGTTTAGAGATGTGTTGTGTTTCTTGCTTTGCCACTTTCCACTCACATCCACCATGGAAAGTTCTGCTCTGTGTAACTGTGCTGGAGTGAGATGGAATGTGCAGTAGCCATAAACATTTAAAAATGGACAACCATAGGAACCTGACCTGTTGGACCGTTTTCTGAATGGGACAAGTGAATCCTATGAGTTCCTGACAGAACACTGTGTTCCCTATGGTATTTAATCTCAAATGAACAAAATAGCACAGGAAAGGTGCTTGGTGTGTATGGAAATTTCTGTTCAAGGTCAGTTGCTGTGACTTTGCTAGGCTGGGAAGCACTGGGGTTTGTTGTTTTTCTTTAGTGGATTGTACTTTGTTTTGGTTGTTGCCCTGCAGATATATATCAGAATATTTTTGAGTTCTGATTGTTCATGAGAAAATCTGAATGCTGCTTTTGATATGATGTTTTAAGAGAGTGGCTCATCTGTTTGTAAAACATGTACCTTTTGGAAAAAAGGGGATTATGGAAAAGACCAGATTTTGTGTTTGGCGTTCTGGTGGGATTCTCTGTTTAGAGATGACTCAGGACCAACTGCAGCTAGAAAGTTGGGACAACTGGGACATTGTCTATGAAAATCTGATAATAAAACATAAGAGTAGTGCAGGGTTCACATTCTTATGCAAATATGCTGCCCTGTATTGAAATGACTGTCTGTATTCCCCCTAGGGTACTTCAGGAAAGCATCATGATGTGCATCAAGTGTAGGTAGTTTAGGAATCGATAGGAGTGTAGGCAGAATAACCTGGACTTCTGGAGAAGGTAATACAAGTCTTTTGTGAACCCTCTGGGACTGGCTCTGAGATGGATATGTGCATACCAAGCACAGGAGTGCTGCAGCTTCGCTGTAACTCTTAGATAAAACTAAATTAAAGATATGCCATACATCTTTACATTTGACTATTTGCATTGCTGTTTGCAGAGCAGACTTGTTAGTGTCATACAATGTTTGTCTTGATGAGAAATATGAAAGAACTCAGGGTTTACTGATCATTGAGGACTGATTGGCATGGAAGTTCAGGTTTGTCAGAGTTCTTATTCTTTAGGAAGAAAATGATTGATAACCATTATTTTGTCACTGAACTAGTGGGGTTTTTTTTCTCTGTAGCCATTTGTTATACATGATATGGATACCTTATGTATGGCAGAGAAGACCCTGGTGGCAAAGCTGGTAGCCAATGGGATTCAGAACAAGGAAGCAGAAGTTAGGATCTTCCACTGCTGCCAGTGCACGTCTGTGGAGACTGTCACAGAACTCACAGAATTTGCCAAATCCATCCCTGGCTTCTCCAACCTTGACTTGAACGATCAGGTGACGCTGTTGAAGTACGGGGTGTATGAAGCCATATTTGCCATGTTGGCCTCTGTGATGAACAAGGACGGGATGCTGGTGGCCTATGGGAATGGATTTATAACCCGGGAGTTCCTCAAAAGCCTGAGAAAGCCATTCTGTGATATAATGGAGCCAAAATTTGATTTTGCCATGAAATTCAATGCACTGGATTTGGATGATAGCGATATTTCCCTTTTTGTTGCTGCCATTATTTGCTGTGGAGGTAAGCATTACATATTTGTTCTCTAAGGTAGTAAATTTTAATATTTCCCTCTCACGAATTAAAAATTGTAGTGGAAAAGCTTCTATCCTCTACAAGATTCAGTTCTTTGAGGAATCACTATAAAATTATGACATGTATTCTTTTGCTTGTTTTGAGAACAGATCGTCCCGGTCTTGTAAATGTAGGACACATTGAAAAAATGCAGGAGAGCATTGTGCATGTACTGAAACTTCACTTGCAAAACAACCATCCTGACGACACCTTCCTCTTCCCAAAACTTCTCCAAAAAATGGCTGACCTCCGACAGCTTGTCACAGAGCATGCCCAGCTTGTTCAGATAATCAAGAAGACTGAATCTGATGCACATTTACACCCTTTACTACAGGAGATCTACAGGGATATGTATTAAGGATTTTTAGTATTTTTTTCCACAATATTTAAAGACAGAAATACAGATGGGAGCAAAACTACTTGCACAGTTACGTGCTGTTCACTCAGCCCAGAGCAGGAAAAATCTAAAACTGGGGAACTGGAGTGTTACACTTCTTTTGGTTTGGGATCTTTTGTCTTCTTTTGAAAAAGTGCTGCAGAAAAATACTGGTCAGAGTGCTTAATGAAGTGTCTTACAATGGTTCTTTTATTTGGAAATTTGAAGATTGGTAAGGAATCCATATTTGTATAATAAATCAGAATGTTAAGTAACAGAAATGAACAAAATTGTATTTCCTTTTGGGTTAGTCATTTTAGTGTTAATATAACAAATTCAGCACCTTCCTTCCAGGTATCTGCACAATCAGAAAGATGATGCACTTTTGTCTAATGGTAATTACTGAAAACCAGCTAACACTTTTTCTTACAGCATTCAGTCTAGGTGTAGCAAATGGCTGGATGTTACTGTCCATACACTTCTGAAAAATTGGAAAGATCTTTGATCCATTGCTGCTTTAATTCCATGAAATGATGTACAGCTTCATATAGTGTTACGTTGGCATACTTAGGGTTAGCATGTTTAAAAGACGGTTCTCTTATGAAATTAAACAAAATCCAAAGAGTTACCTAAATACAGCAAAGGTACTCCAGCAGGTGTTTCTTGACAAGTAAACATGATAAACTGATGGAACCCTTTCGTTTCAAAAGCCTTTTAAGGAAATGTGAAAAAATCACTGTTGAAAAATATATCATATACGCTGTATTTTTGTAGAACTTGTAATAGCTCAGGATGCAGTTTTGACATAAAAATACTATTTTGAATTAGCAAGAGTTTTGGAGAGACTGAAGAATCTGATCCTATCCCAGAAAAAAGAAAAGAATTTCAACTTTCCAGTTATGATACTGTACTCTACAGCAGTGATAGCTGATTCCAAAGGAATGATTGGATAGCAGAGGCACATGCTTCCTTTCAGTGTCTTGGCACTATAGTTATTTGGACCTGATTACTTTTTTGATGAATACACTGCTTCATTTTTTACCCACTTGGATGTATTTCTTTCTATTCCTTCTTAGGCCTCGTTGATAGAAGTACTTGCTACTTGTTTTCAGCAGATTTTGTCCTTGTGGATAAGGTGACACTAACACCAAGAGCTGTGTTTGCAGGTGTCAGACTGTGTCATAGGATGAAAGGCAGCACAGTTGAGAGTAAGCTTATCATGTTCCTAAGAGTAAACTGATTTTTACAACAGCACTTGCTCTGCTCCTGGTGCAAAATAAGCCATAAGGAAATGGCTTCCTGACTTTGCCACTTCATGGGCTCTTTTCTCAGAGAGCTGCCCAGAAGTGCCAGCTGCATGCAAGGCACTCTGCTGTTTCTCTTTCTTTTTGTTTCTTTGATACAGTGACTTCACATTATTGCCTCCTTATTTTACTTTCTGTTTCACAGCACTGAGGTCTCAGGAGTCAATCCCAGCATTTTCACTACAGTTAAGCTTTCAGTGGCACAGGAGGACACTTTGTACTTGTTTTAATGTAGCACATTTGAAGACACCGGAATCTTCACTGCAAGGCTTGAGTGATGAAGTGAGAGCATCACACTGTCATTCCTACTTCAGGCAATGCTTGTTTCTGTCCAGTCCTACAGGCACAGCTGGACTCTGGAAAAAAAAACAGGTTTAAAGGCAACTTGGGGTTTATCTGGGCAATGATTGTGGCAGAAGTGATAGATAAACATAGATATATTTAGTGTAAAATATCAAAGCACAGGCCTCAAATTTGGTGAGCTTTTAGGGCAGGATAGAAACAGTAACTGCATGTGCATAAAACTTCCTCCCCTCCCCTGTTGCCAGCAGGAAGAACAGGCCTCAAACACTCACAGAGGAGTGTTGGTCTTGCCAGGAACCCTCAGATGAGAAATGGGCTGCCTTTTGTGTCCCAGAGCAGCACACAGTGTGCCCTCAGAAACAAAGAGAGGATTTTAGGAATGCTGCTGCTTCGTTCTCCCAGCCAACCCTGTTTCACTGAGGAGCTGTGGGGTTTAGGCCATGGAAATAATTGATCAGCAATATTGCTGATGCAAAAAGTTGTCAAAATACCTGCCTTTCTGGGATGGTGTTCTGAAACTGTAGGGGCCAACTGTTACTTTATCTTCTAAAAAAAAAAAGGATAACTTGAAATTTTTTTCCCCAAAGTTCAGATTTTTGCAAAGGGCAGATTTCAAAGTTGTATTCCACTTTGTTGTATTCCATACAGTACACAGTCTAGGTGTACTGTAGGTTCTCAGGAAAATGAGACACAGTCAGTGTGCACAGCCACTTTTCCTGCTCTTGTTCTAAAGTGGCTAAAACACTTTAGTAACACTTAAAAACATGGAAAAAATAGTAATAAAATTCTCAGCAAAGCTACAAAGAATTGCAAATAGAGTAACTCAGTGAAAGACAACATTTAGCTGTTTTAGCAGCTGCTTGTAACAAGGTCCTGTTATTAGCATGAGGAAAGTGCATAATTTTTTTATTGTTTGAAAACCAGCAAGCAATTTTTGACTACTTCCTTGGACATTAAAAGTTTGATTTCTGTTTTAAATTAAATTGCAGACCCTTAATTAGAAAAAAAAAAAAGAAAACACATCTCTGAATTACAGAAATATGAACAAGATGTTAACACAACCTAAAATTCTGGATGGATTCCACTGCCTACACTGCTGCCCCATGAACATTCCCACAGTCACTTCAAAGAGTGGCACAGGGCAGTCAATTCCTTTCCTGAAAATTAATGGGCAAAAGAACTTCTCATTTCTACATTATGCTTTTAAGGAATTGCATTTGCTCCTTCAGGAGGTGACGACAGGAGGCTTTGGCCAAGGAGATTTTAAGATTACTCAGTTTATGTCCATTTTTAAAAAAATTTGGAATCCAAACAAGTCTCAGATCTATTTCTGATCTATTACTTCAGCATCTCCCCTATGTGCAGATAAATTAATATTATAAAATACTCCATGTATGGAGGGAAGTGATCAGATTTTAGGATTAAAACTGCCCTAAAGATTTACTGGCTCATCGGGTACAGGTACATTTGGATCTGATTCTTGCCAACATAACTCATTTTATTGTCATAGCATGGAAGAACTCTGGTTAGCTACCAGGCACCACAAACAGCCTGAGGCAAGAGACAGCAGATGGACAGAGAAACACCCTAGGAAACAATGGTATGGCTTAAGTTTTCAGCAAACCTACATTTACTCATTTTTGAGCATTGCTTGGGGGAAGATTATTTATTTATTTATTTATTGCAGTGCCTTAGGTACTTTTTGTCAGAGGGGAGGGAAAAAGGAAGGTTTTGTGCCAAGTATTAGGGAAATCTGATGTTCATTCTTCTTCTTAAATATTTCTTTTTAAGCTGCTGTTCAAAAAAAAAATCAGTGACTTTGTACCTTTTTAAATTTCAGATCCCGCTTTTGCTTTAAACACAAACTGACACTTGATAGGAAAGTTTCCACTTACAGAAACTGCATCTTTTGTCACATTTAAAGAAACCATATTTTGTATTAATTGCCACTTCCATGTGCCTTTGTGCTTTAGTTCCAGCAGCTGCTGCAGAGCTGAAGTGCTGCCAGAGAGCAGTTTTGCATTATTCCTGCCCCGCTCGGAAATACCAGCACTTGCACTAAGCCTGTTCTCATGAGAGAGCTGGCACAAGGCTGCACATCAAAGAGCTTATAATAAGCATCTAAACATTTGTTTGTTTATTCAAACTGCTGAAACTTGGGGAGATTTATTCATCACGAGAGCTGGGTCACATACAATGGAGTTTGAATTTCCTCCTTATTTCTGATGGAAAGCCTGGTCAAACTTGGGCCCCATCTGAGGCAGAGCAGCTGGGGGATATCCTGCTGTGGCTGCAGAGGAACAGTTTCAGTCTGTCCTGAAAAGCTGCCTGTGACTTAGTTGAAAATCTGCAACTGCATTTGACAAATGCATTTGCAGCTGTCATGGTACTGTTTAAGCATAAGGTCTTACAAATAATGGTCCCTCTCAGAAACCTCTCGCCCTTTAGGAAGTGTTGGAATGGAAGGTGGAGTGTGGTATCTGTGCTTGCTAATGTCCCAAGTGCTTTCCTGGTAATCACTTGCATATAATTTTTGTATCTAGGTTTAATCAGCTTTATTATCCTTCTTTTACTGGAGATTTAAATTATATGTGGGTTTGATCTAAGATTATTGGTATTGTTATGTGTTGTGGGATTTTTTTAATTTAATGTAATAACATTTCTTCATGTTTCAATTTATAAAATATAGGAATATAATTGCAAGGTATAAATTTTCACTAAATTAATTACAGAGGTGCTTAAAGAAAAATGTGTAAATTATTTAATTTAAATATTTGTTACATATTTTATCTTGTGAACCCTTTGTACAGTGAGGAAGTATTTACTTTTATGGGCTAAGGATGAAGGGGCTGACGTCAAAGAGAAATTGCTATTTATTCCTGTCTGGTCTTTATTGCTGTATCATTGGTGAAGAACTGTCACAAATTCTTCAAAGTTATCAGTGTTTGGTATTGACAATTATAACAAAACTTTAAAATAGATTTTCACATAGAACACAGACTTCCTTTTATTTAATTTTAATAAAAGCAAGTCTAGTTGAGGCATAGCTGCAATCCCAAAATTGAGTTTTTAACTCAAGTGAAAGTGCGTAGAAAGTTCATCTTTGTTTTGCAGCATGGTAGCTCGTTTTCCTTTGAAAAGAGCTAAAAAGAAGCTGCATTTGGTTTGTGCACCATTGCTGGTGTTTTCTGAGGAACTGACTTGTGGCTCACTGGGAATAACAACATGTACTCAGGATTATTCCCTGCCACCTGCCCTGAGGGCGACCTGCTGCTTTTATAGATGTATTTCAAACATGATTTGGCAGCACAAAACAAAATGTTGAAATGGCATTATTGGCTTCCCTACAGGAGGGTTCCTGTGGGATTTTAAATAGAATTCAGAGTCTGCTCATGGGGATTCTGTGCCTGGTGCATGCAGGTGTAACAGTCTGTGCCTACGGCATCCTGCTAAGGAAATCTAATATTGCAACAAAGGTACCTTTGAAAGGTATCTACCTTTTATTTTGCTGTGTGAATCACCAAACACAGCACCCATCACAAGCACAATCTATTACAAATGTTCTAGCAATCATTTGTACTTACTGCTTTTTATTTGTAACAGATAACATTTTATTTCCTCAAATTGCAGCAACTTGTCATTTTCACTCCATCAGTGTCACCACACAGGTGTGTTGTCTCCTAAGGTGCTGGTGAAATGTTTGTAACAGCTCTGCTGGACTTCCTGTGCTCACCTGCAGCCACGTCTTCACACTGTCACTTCACACAACACAAACCCAACGTGTAACTGAGCCCACCCTAAGGAAGGCTGTTTCCTTTCTTTTCTCTGTTGTGCTCACAGGTTTTCAAAATCTTTTTCTGCCTCACTGCTTCTGAAGCTGGGGTGTTTTTTTTCTTGAGCTCCTTTATTGCGTCAGTCAGTCTTGTCAGATTCCATTGCTGTGGAGGTTTCGAAAGAGAATTCCTGTCGCAAGGACCTCAATTTCAGATGAGCTGCCTCTACCAGGGGACAGGCAGCATGCACAAGAGACTGATCTGATTACAGGCTGGACCTTAAATAAGGACTGCAAGATCAAGCACGAGGTACTTGAAGTTGTTTCACGGTATTTTGGTGTATTTTCTTAGGTTGGATATGCAGGTACCATAATCCCTGTCGTGGTAAAGACACCAGCCTCATGCTCAATGCCAGGAGTTTCATGGCATTCTTTACACTTGAAAGAAAAAAGATTGGCAGGATGGTAAAATCCTGACCTGACTGCAATCCCAGCAACACACCAGGCCTGTGTTGTACTGGGGGTGTTTAGGAGTGCAGTGTCACCAGGCAGCCCGTGTGGGATGTGCTGCAGATGTGGGAGCAGGTCACCAGCCCTGCTGTGGGTGGCACACACAAACAGCCACCCCTGATCACCCTGGCCCATCTGAGCTCTCATGGCTCATCCCCACACACAGCACCTCTCTCCATGGAGTCACAGTGCCTTGGCCCTTGGGCAGAGGAGGAACACTCATGGTTTAGTAACTTCTTTAGTGATAACAAATCTAACCAACGTTTCCATGCTATGGATGTGCTCCAGAACCCCCTCTGGGGGTGGTTTGACTAAGTCTGGTTTAGCAGCTTCTCGGGGGAGCTGCCTCCTGTGCAGCTCCTGCTGTTCCACAGCTCTTACAAACAGTTGCTTGGAATTTTCTCGAGGAATGCAGCACCACAGCTTAAGTGCCCCGGGATGTTGAAGCCCTCCCTCACGTCTTAAATGGTCTGTTATCTGGTAGGACACAAAAAAAGCACTGTTGTTAATGTTGCCAAACCCTAATCAATAGAGCTAACAAATGTTTCATTAAATCAAGATAACAATATTAAAGAGGAAACAAAACAGCTTATTGTTCCCAGTCATCTGTTTTTAGGAGGTTTGGGTGCATTTTACTGCAGTAAATACAGAAGGTAGAACGAGCAGACATTTCTTGCAAGGAGCAGTCTAACCTAATTCTCATGGAATGCTTGTTTCCCAGTAAAAACCACTCATTCAAGCCAAGTCCCCAAGTTTCTTTTTGTTAGAACAATGCAAATGACACTTCCAAGGATGAATGAAAGCCCTGGTCTCACAGGGATTTTTAGGAAAAACAATGTATCTTGCACTTGTGAACGTAAAAGTCACATTTAGCTACATACAATGATGCATTCTCAAATGTTACCAGCCTACTGATCTAGGATGAAAAAACTTGAACTAAACATTTTTTTCTTTTTTACGCTCTGATTTTTTTTCTGCCTTCTTTAAAAATAAGAGGTTGAATTCACAGTGTTTGTATAGAGACTGGTAGGAACCTATGTGCTTTAATCCTTTCAGACTGAATGTAAACCAACTTAATTTGAAACACTGTTTTGCCTTAATGGTTTTAAAAAAATAAAGTATTTTTTAAAGTGAATTTAATGACTTGTGCTGATCTTTTATCTCCAGGACAGGAACTCACTGCAATGTGACCTTCAAAAGGCAGCATATTTGAAGCATCTTAAAGTGCTGATGCTTCCCCACATACTGTTGGACACCTCTTGAAGCAGGACTAGGTGTGTAACATACTCAGAGACATTGCATATACATTTATTTTAGACTTAAAAATAAAGCTTTAAATTCCCTGCCTAATGTAATCTTACCAGGACAGCACTGCCAGATTAACAATTGGTGCACACTGACTTTCTTGGGTATATATTGAATGAAGCCAGATCAATCTGTCTTGGAATTTCATAACACTGTAGGAGAGTCAAGAGCAACACAAAGCACTAAAATAGCAAATGTGAAGATCTGGACATGGCTCCTATGCTCTGTGCTGTTTGGTTTCTTACTGCAAGCATTTCACATGGTGACAGCAGGCTCGTCTGCCTTCCTTTCTGGCTCCTCAGCACCTCAGAGCCATTCCCTGCACGGGGATGTCTGAACCCAAGCCAAGGGCAAGGAAATCTGCTGCTCTCTCCAGCTCTAGTGAGCTGATGAAGGTCACTTCTTTAAAAGGAGCAACATGATAGTCTCCAAGCAGAGAGAGGAGAAACCCCAGCCAAAGAACTGTCGCTCTTGGTCCTTCAAGATTTATGCTGTGTATCCATTTTTTTGCAGGATTTCTGCCGGGGCTTCCTTTTATCTAGGTCTTGTATTTCCAAAGAAAAAGCCTTTAGATTTTCCTTCACACAGGGGAGGCAGAACCTTTTGGAGTAGAACAGACTGCAATCTTGTAAAGAAAATAACATTACTAGCAGGGTACACAAAATGGAAATGCTTACGTTCCAGTCCCATTATACTACATTTATATTTAGAATTCTTCTAAAATGAATTCTTCTTCTAGGCTGAAATATTCCAGCGATTTAACTTTTTCTCACTTAATAATTCTAACATCTGGTTAGAGCCAACTGGGTGAAAAATAAAGCCCCCAAATCAACTGTCCCACTGCTCCTGTTAAAGTGACCTTCACCAGCTCCCTGCTCCAGGGAATGGCAACACCCCTCCTTCAGCTGCCTTCTCCTTCCAGCCCCATGCAAGGGTTTCCTGGCCTGCTCACTGAATTCCAAATAGGATTTCATGGGTAAGCTGCAGCTGGTGTTGCTGATGGATTATGCTTGGAGAGTGAGTAAAGGTGTAAGAGATTCCATGGGTTTTACTGAAATAGCAAAGTTTTCCTCTGAATCTTGGCTGATGAAGATTTTTATCTCCTGGGAGGATTTTCCAGGTTCCTGCAATGGTGTGTGAGACTTGGAACTTCAGCACTTCCTCACCAATCTCCACAAAAATGGCCTAAAGGCCAACACACGTGCCAAGTACTGGGGGCTCTCCCAACAGATCATCTTTTCTGTAACTCCCAAAAAACCTACTCTTACTTCCATTAATCCATGCACCTGTATTGTCCTAGGAGAATACTAAAAAGTATCACTATTATATCAATATCACAAAGATGTCCAATAACCCGAGTAGTTAAATTTATTCAGCTGAGACAATTCAAATGAGATTTCATCCCTTACCCTCAGTAAATGTCCTCACTGGTTAAAACCTGAAAACACACCTGGTACTAAAGTTTGAAATAATGGCTCTTCTCTGAACTCTTGATGGCAAAGTATAAAAGCTGTTGTGCACAAAGAAGGTATTTTTGGTGTCCCTGCTCCATTCACAACTTGTACAGACCCAATATTTATTTTTTCCTCAGGAGCTGTAACCAGATGTTAGTAATTGAATAGAAAGAAGCAAAACTGATGGAACATTTTAATGTATTTGCAATGTAGAGTTTGCACAACTGGAAGAGAAACTAATTGATGTATTATTCCTCTGCTCTGTGGTGAGACTGACGTCCTTGGTTCCCTTGACATGCTGATCACCAAATTCCAAATAGGATTTCATGGGTAAGCTGGAACTGCTGTTGCTGATGGATTATTCTTGGGGATTTAAGCATGAATAAAGACATCAGTTTAGACAGATCTGGACATCTTTTGGGGAGAAATGGATTCCCTGGGTCTTACCTAAATAGCAAAGTTTTCCCCTTGCCATGGTCATTTGCAGCTGGCCTTTCTGTGGGAGCTTGGCTTGGCTATTCCTGGGTTCTTGTCCTTGCTTTTGTTTCTTATATCACTATCTGGGCTTTAGCAGCAGATTCAGCTGATAATTATATCAAAATCACAATCAGCCTGCTTCCATGTGACTTGAAAGCTTGAGGAGCAACTTCTCTTCATCTATTGTCCTTTTCTGTGCTGGCTGCCAGGCCCCTTCACATTCAGGAATGAGTGTGAGGCCTTAGTCTCTGAAAAGCCCTGAAAGTGGATTTCAGTTGCACAACCTCCAGAGCCTATTGTTTTTTGTCTCTTGGTATCCTTAATACGTTAAGCTGCCAGTTTAAAAGAGGAGATTAGAGTTTAAGTTGGCCCAGCTATTGTTGCCTGCATTGCCAAATGGCACACAGCCCCCAGGCTCCCAGTGGTGGCCACTGGGCCATGGCACAGGAGGGGAGAGGCTGTTCCTGTGGGTGGGATCCCCCATGCCAAGGCACAGCTCCTCACAGGTAGCACAGGTGCTCAGCTTGCTTTCTTTTGGCTGAAATGAGCTGACAACTGGTGTGGATTTTGGCCAGCAGGAACTGGGCAAATCATGACTATGAACCAATGCACACCTGAGCACTGGGTCCATGCACCCTTGGTCCTGCTCTCTCAGTTCTGGGATTTTCAGTCTAACTCTTCTTTCAATGCCCTATGAATTAAACTTATGGGGTAGAGTTCAATCCCTTCTTTTAAACCCTCATCCTGGTACAGTTCTGTGCTTAATCAAATGATTCTTTAATGTGTTTTCTCCCTTCCATGACCAAGGCAGGAGGGAGCCATTTTAAATTTCAAATTTTATAGTCCAATTCAGGCAAAACTGAGCTGTCAAAGCATGCTGCCAGAGTTTATTTCTGTTTTGACATGAATCATGTCTGAAAGTAATATACCCAGGGATGGTATCTTTACCACAATACGTAAAGGAAAGGCTCTGTCCATCAGTGTCCAGGACTGACCCCACATGACTGGAAGTTGAGTGGGAAGCAGCTGTAGTGTTACATATATCACTTAATACCTACAATCATGTCCAAGGTCAATGCTCAGTCACCTTCTGCTGAGATGAGCAATAAGGGATGAAACTTGCCCCCCTTTCTCCTCTCTTCTTCAAAAGCCTCTCTTTAGAAAGTGTTTTTCCCTGTCTTTTTCCCTGTCTTTAGAGAGTGTTGCAATAAAACAGAAATAACTGTTTTAAATTACTCATATGGTCAGATTATATAATTTCCTCTCCCCTTTCCTGAAAGGGTAATAGGAGGAAGGGCACTCAACCTGCCCAAGGACTTTTAAAAGCATTTCTATTATCTTCCTTTTTGTGGGGTTTTGACATGTTTTAAGACATTACAGATAATCATTGAAATGATTCCCAGTTGGATTGGAACTAATGGCTCTTAGCAAGGCACTCTGAAAGGACTTGAGCAGGGTGATACAGGCCACAAAATGATTGAAGTAAATTAACTGAGGGAAATTTCAGAGGATATTTGAAGATATTTAAGTTTATGAGCACTATACAGAACTACTGCTAAGTCATTACTTTTATTGGCACAGCAACTGTAAGGAAATACACTTCAGCTAGCATGGGTTGTCTCATGAAAAGCCTAAAATCTGGTCAGTCTCCAAGTCTCCTTAGGTACAAAAGCAAGCTAAAATCACTTTGCCAAAACCAAGGTCAGAAAAGTCTTAATTTTGCCACACGTTAACCTAATACTATTCTGAATTACCATAATATTAAAAGCAACCTGTCACTAAAACCTTTCCAACTAGTCCAGCTTCTTTGCTAAAGGGGCCCAAGAAAGTATGGTTTTGTTCAGTTTCAATTCCTATGTTTTACCATTTAACTCAGCCCGGGGGTGAGTTGATATACTTGGGTCAAGCACAAGCAGGAGCCACAACCAATACAGAGATATTATAGTAACTTTGCCTCTCTCTATTGCCTTAGATAAGTTTTTACTTCTCTGGACTTTTAATTTTCCCTTCATGAAGAGGGATAGTAAGTGTTTACTTACTTTGTGGTGTGGGTGTTTAAAGCACTAATTATCATTTCTGCAGATCTCTTTCAATGTTACCTAAGCAGTGTTGCTAAATACATTTTGAAACCATAGTCATATGTGTGATTCACTATCTGGCCTGGCCAGTTTGGTAAGAAATTTATTCTCAATTATTTACAATCAATATTTTACTTTGAGAGATACCATCGGGGGAATCGTGAAAACTCAGACAACAAGCAGTAAATGACTGACAAATTTCCACAACAGGCAAAACAAGCAGGATTTTCAAAAAGATTAGAAGAGGCTTCCATTAGCTCACTGCAAGTATCTTCAATGCATTGCCGAGGCCTGGGTTAACTGAAACAAACATCTTTTCAAAGAAAAAGCCCCACTTTCATTCAGAAAAGTAGTGAGAGGCTGAAATGCTCTGTTTCTGACAGCTCGAACTGCCACGCTTGGAAATACCTGCTGAATCCTTCCTAAATTCAAGACACTTCATTTGGGAATGAAAACAGTTAAATGTGTTCAGGTTTGTCCCAAATGTGTCTGTGTTGCCAATCCTCTCCTGCTAAAAAGGAAGGCTAAACCTGGCGTGTCAGGGCAGGATTCAAGCCCCTAAGCCCAAACTCTGCAGCTGCACTTGGTTCCTGGCTGGGCTGTGTGTGGGAGGGAGCCAACCCCTGCCACAGCAGGGACAGAGCCACTGGGGAGAGAGATCCTGCTGCTGTGAGCTCTGCCTCCACACACCTGCCCTGAGCAACCTGGCTCTGCAAACCTGAGCCCAGCCACCACAGCCACAACCAGAGAGTGCTGGCACTTCACCAAGTCAGAGCCTTCAGAATAGAAAAAACAACCCAAACCCTCTGAGCTGCAATCACTTTTGGTGATTTTCAGCCATTTCAATGTCAGAAGAGACTTCAGAGACAGGATATTGAGAAATACTCCCAGTGCAGGTAGCTGGGTGTGTGCAAGCTCCCAGTGCCAGCTGCACATTGTGCCATGGATGGCAGGAAACAGCTGGAGCCCCCAGCAAGGAGCCAGGAATGGGCACAGATCATTTTCCTAATGAAGGGCTCAGGCATCACAGTCTGGGAGAGGACTGGTCACCCCAAGACTGTGCAGGAGCCAGTGAAGAGCAGGAAAACCCCACACCCAAAATTCCCCATGGGAATGGAAGCACAGACTGTAAGGGTATAAAAGTCCAGGGGTTCCTTCATTCAGGGCCCCTCCTGGAGGAAGCAGCCTGAGCTGTTCCTGCTGCTGCACCATTCAATTATTAAACCTTTTTTTCCTGAAATTGGATGCCTGACACTGCTGTGGGAAACCTGGGTAAGAAATTTCTTTAACAAGGAGACAAACCCAATGAGGAGAAAGGTGCTATTGCATGCTCCTCTAAGCCCATTCTTGGTGCTGACCTCCCACAAGTCACAATAGCAACCAAACTGGGCCAATATCCTCCTGGCTGTGCCTGCCCAACTCCCAAAATTTGAGACTCACAGCAAACAAAGGAGCCAGTTCTGCACTGAGAAGAAGGAATTAAGACAAGTAATTTTACACTACCTTTCTGGACTGCACTCAGATTTCACAGTTTAATGTTGCCATCCAGCTGCTACCTTAATTCATTCTTCTTCAGAGAGCAAGCATGGCATGGTACAACTCTCTTCCCTGCTCACTTTAAACATTAACTTTTGCAAATAGGATGACAAATTGCCTGACTGTCCCTCCTTACCACACAGGTTTGCACCACAACAGTCTCACAGCACACAAATCAGAGGGCTTCAGAAAAAATAAGCCAAAAGATGTGCTCCAGAAGCACATCTAACTCACTCCAACCTGAATGCACAGCTGGTGGCCATACAGCCTACAGGCTGGCACCAGAGGTGATCTAAAACATCCCAAAACACAGAGAATGGGCAGCTGGGATCCAACATCCAACACCTTGGTCCATGGTTTCAGTCTTACTACATCACACTAGTTACTAATGCACTAACGAAAAAATACTTTTTAATTTTCTTCTTCCAGTATTTTTCCTTGTTGCTTTTACGGAACTAAATTGGCTTGCAGAGGAATCCAACAGCTGCTAACAGTAGCACAAGGTAAGAGGCAGAACTGCAGCACCAGCAGAAAGGCAGGGCTGAGATGAGGGACCTGCACATCCCTCTTTTGGTGATGGTAAGCTGCTATTTCTGCTTGCCCAACAGAGTGAAACTGAATCCTCAGAGACATCTGCTGACAAGGTGAACTAGGGGCAAGGTAAGGCAGAGCTGGGGCTACTTGTCATCCAATGCTCCAGAAGAACAGGGAGACCCTCAGAGGTTACAGAGGCTTCATGACAGGCACCCAGTTCAGAAAGTCCCAGCCTGTTAAACCCTGAAACTTAATTTTGGAAATAATCTCCCTTACCTCATCACTCCTTTACCACCAACCTTTCCACTGCCACTCCTGGCATTTCAGTAGCACAGAGTTCTTGAGATGTAACACAAATGGGGCTGGACACTGGATTAATTAATAAAATCACCTTGAGAACACCTTAGGAAACTATATTTTTTTACAAATTATATGACCCTTGGATATCATGTGTTTTCCCTCCCTCACAGAGATGCTTGAGAGAATTTAACTCAAGTGCTTTCAGATTTGTCAATTAGTTGTAAGGCATGTACATGCTACCCATTCCTCCCTGCATATTAAAATTTGGACTCCTCAAGCTGTGCACTAACTCAGCTAAGAAGTCTACTTTTTGAACCCTGCATTTTAGGATTACCAGGTATGTCTAGGTCCCCCTGACATACCTAACTTTACCTTTTCTGCAGGCACCCAGCAGCAATACCAACACACACACTTGACTGAATGAGATTCAGATCAACGCTTCTCTAAAATATTTTGTAATCAGTTTTTCTTAAAAAGGAGAAATCATTAACCCCAAAGAAGTAGAGAATGGAAAGTCACTTGAATCAAACAGAGAAGACTATAATGGTGACCTTTTCTTTAAAATAGTGCAAAACACCAAGAACCACAACAACAAAAAAGAAATATTTATGGCAGTGAGGGTCATAGACTTTGGAATGAATATGTCCTGATCCCAAGTTAAAATAACAGCCCTGGGTTTAGAGCTGAAGTATGTTAGATATAGAAACACCTGCTCTCTCACAGACCATTGGCATGTAGAACAGAATCTGTTCAATGCCTGCCACTGGGAAGGAATGATATCTATGTACAAACACATTTTTGGCTATGCCAGTTGAAAAGCATATGATCCTGCCTGCAAGGCACAGATGAATTTATGGTGCTTTCCATCTCACTCCCAGCTTACTAGTCACTGGTAGCAGCTGTACCAAGTTTTATTTCACTGGGAACATCATTTGTCCTGGGAGCCTGTCTACACATCAGCACTTGGGAAAGTTCAGGACACCAACTAAAGGTGTGAGGTCAATGAACATTCAGGTTTCAGAGTGAGTGCTCCCATTCAGAAGCAAGGTTTGCCATACAACAAAGTAAAGCCATTTCCTTCTGAAGAAAGATATTTAATGGCAAGTTTATGCATGTGCTTCACACCTTTAGTCTAAACCACCAAACAGACAAGTCCCAGGATGTGCTTTCTCACAAAGAGTCGCTTCCAAAAAGTTTATTTGCTTTGAATAACCATGTCTTTATGTCCTAAACCAAATTGAGCTAGACATTGGCTTATCACAATGTCAGCTCATTAGTCTGGCCCTACACACCACCTTAGCAGGATGTGACAGTGTGACAGGTCTGTGTCTGTCTGCCCTCCAGACACACGAAGCAGAGTGAGAACTCATTTCTCTCTAGCAAACCAGCAGCAGGATAAAGGATCTCTTGAGGAGAAAGTCTAGGGCACTAATCCCTTCTTAATAATGACAGGCAAATTTGTGACCACAAGCAACCTAAATCATCACCAGGTGCTACTGCTTTTATTTATTTTTTTTTCCTCCTTGGAAAGTTCTGAAGCAGCACAATGTCCCAGTAATGCGTCACAAGTCTGTCTGGCAGACACATGCTGAACAGGTCTTTGACAACAACTTGTCTAGAACTTTTTTCCACTCTGACTGGAAGCCACAAGGTACTTGAACACATCCTCACTTGAGGCACATGCCCAGCTCTTCTGGAAAGAGCACAGTTACCCACATGCTTGGGTAACCACTGAATGAACACGCTCCACAGAAACCTGCCAGGTCAAGCCTGGAGTGCTGCAGGATGTGTGTGAGGTTGGCTCACATGTCCTGGCAAAAGGTGAAGCACACAGGTTTCAGTGCCATAGTGAGGAAATAACTGCAGTAAAAAAAGGCACAGGTTAGGTAGTGCTGTAAGAGTGTTTCTCCATGCTGCCTGCAGCTGATATCTGATACAGACGTGGGGAAATGGCTCTCAGTCCAGTTCTCTGGAGACTCCTAAAGACTTCAGGGCAATTCTGCTCAGAGCACTCTGCTAAGAGGCCTGGAAGGCATGCCAGAAATCATAAATCACCCTTAAATTGTCAGGGTCAGTGGCAAAGCAGTAGCACAGATAAGTAATCTGATTTTCCTTGCTCCAAACCTCATTAGCACAAGTATTTACAATGCATAGGTTAAGCCCCTCTTAATACTCCATAGGAGACTCCTGTATTTCTGAGTCACTGATAAACCAGGGAAACCATACAAGAAACAAAGTGCCTATAAACAGATGCAGACTTTGATTTGAAAGGCTGTCAGATAAAACCAACATTGACACTCCCTTAATCCTCTCCTACAAAACCCTTGTTTCTTTTACCTGCCAGGATTTTCCTGCAGCATCCACTGTTGATGACAATAACCTATTAAAATATTCACAGCTCATTTTCCTACAGGAAGGAGTGCTCTCTCTAGTAGAAAGGCAGGAGTTCATACCCTGGCATGTGCCAGTGTTTGATGTGACAGATATTCAAATGCACTGCAGCACCAGCAATGCACTTGCCTTCTTCAGAAAAACAATCTGCTGCCTAATTGATCAGAGAGTAGATAAAACAGCAGAACCTTCTTAGTCGCAGGTTAATCCCCAGGTGAACAACTCTCTTCCTCCAGTTCCTTAGTGCTACAGCCCTGAAGGCATCTTTAGGTCACCTCTGGCTGCCTCCCTGCTCTTCCTTTGAGGTGTGACTTACTTTGGGTTCAGCATGAATTAGCCCATGAACTGTTGTTTCACCAAGCGTGACCATGCAGAACTTTCACCCTTACTCCCAAAGATCACTTGATTGAATTAAACCTTGACTTGTTGCAGCACCTTTTCCCCCTAGGCTGTTGTGCTGGCATTGCCATGCTTTCTGTGCTTGGAAGGAACAGAGATCCCTGCAGGCTTCCCTCCAGCCATGGGTCACAGAGCAGGCCCCAAGGCTCCTGAACAGCAGCTTCCATGGATTCCCGGTGGCAGCAGCAGGATGGACAGTCTAGGTGGTCACAGATGTGAAAGCCAGTGTGTTTTCTGAACAGTTGTAGGGAAAGAGGAGTAACACAGACAAGCAAATCAAACCCCTTCCTTAGGTGAAAAGGCTTTCTGAACACAAGATGAATCTCAAAAAAGCATCTATACCTAAGATCAGTGATTTAACAAAGCTGAGAAACCAACACTCAACAAAAACCTAGCCCAAGTGCCCCTTACTCAGAGACAGCATGCAGCCTGCTCTAAATTAGGCAGTATTTAGTAAGAACCTCAAATTAGGTGAGAATTTAAAGCTTCACACAGGAAGGCTGCACAAGGCATCATCTACCTGTAACACAAGAGATCCAAACACTGAAGTGTGGCTGAAATGATCATCAGTTCTGGACCACAGTTATTCTGTGATAAAATGGAAAAACCAGACCTGAGGTCAGATTTCATTAAATCTCCTTCTGGTAAAGCCACAATAAAAGAATCAACCTACAGCCACAGTAACCCTCTGTCCTGAACTCATTTTGTCTCCCTTTCAAACTGCAGCTCCCTATTAGAAATTAGTTACACTAATAGCCATAGTGGGGAAGAGCAAGTTGCTCTATTAATATATAAATGATGACCATTACTTTTTAAGTTGTCCTTAAAACAAAGTTAAGTGCAGGGCCACACATGTACCACTGAGAGTATCAGCTTGGTTAAGCACAATCTAAACTTAGTGCAATACTTTCCAACAGAGTCTAAAAATAGGAACACCAAGATTTTGTGGAAATACAGGAGGAGAGGCTAACACAGTATTTCAGGAAATAAGACACTGCCACTTGACATAATCCTGAAAGGAAGAAATACAGCTCCAGTGATTAATCTCCCTCCAGAAAGCCAAGCTGGGACTGTAAGGAAAGACTCAGCCCCATGACATGCACATTGCATGTGACAATGCCCCTGCTGTGGAAACAGTGCCCACTTTCTCCTGTGACCAGGAAGATGTTCAGCATTAACACACCTGGGAAAGGGAATTTTTTCCAATAAAGCATGACTGTAGCTCTCAGTTTGTTATGACTGAGCTCGACTTTGGAACTGCAGAATGAAATAAAGCAAAACTATCCAGAAGGAAAAGCAAACAAAACTGCCAGAGGGGTGAGGGGTAAGGGGTGAAGAGTGCCACCTTCAAAAAAGCCTGGGAATAAAGACAGGCCTGTCCCTACTAAACCTACTTTTCTTTGGCTTTAGATCCCCATCTGTCCAGAAAACACAGACAGGTCTGACTAAAATTCCACTGAGATCCAAAAGGAAAGTGTGGACTCAGAGTAGAGCTAATTAAGCAGCAGAGCTGATGGGGTCTTGACAGAAACTGTATGTTGCCCATGTGTTCCAAAGTTTTTCAAAGTACAGGCTATAGGTCTAAGTAGATAAGGCTTTAAAACACTGTGATGTTACATGCCAGATTTAAATGTGTGCTTCCTTTCTGCACATACACATGGCCCCAAGCGTGGTTAATGAGTAATATCTTCACTCATGTTGGGAAAATTATGACAAAATAAATGAGCAGCTGGGGGAGAAGGTGTAGTGCAAAATTGTAATTGCCTGTAGTTAAAAGAAGACTTCAAAGGAGGCAGCATGCTTCAGGTGTTAGATGGGCAGCAGAAAAGAAAACAAAGAGCAGGTGAAAATGCTTTCACCAGGCACTGAGAAAAGGAGCAAAAAACATTTGCCAATCCTCTCTTGCTTTTTCCCAGCCTGGACTAAAGAACAAAGGAGCACAAACCATTGGCAATCACATAGATAACTAATTTCTTTCTTGATCCAAATCTCAGGTTTGTGTCTATCTATTGGGAATTTTGGGGCTTTTTACAGCTATTTTGGTGTGGTGATTTTGTGCTAGAAAAAACCACTGATTTAGTCAACAGATCAGTGCAAAGGTGATGCACAGGCTACAGGGCCTGGCATCTCAATCAGCCTGGTGAGCACATCTCAAGTCACTTTAACAGCAGAATACAAGTATTTTCCTACAACTCTTATCAAACAAAAACCTCAGACCGCTGCATCTGGGCAGAATAAAACTTTCAGGGGAGCCTTCATCGGGCTCTTGACACGACCTTGTCATGTTTGTAGAGATCACACACTCTGTTTGAGGCAAGACACAAAGAGAGACAAGGTATCACTGATGCTTTCATTGTAACAGCTTCTTTGCCCGTAATTTACATGGGAAGTTAAGGCACAACGAAAATATTTTTGGTATGGGATGCAGAAGCACGACGGTCTTAAATTCTGTTTCTATAAAACATGTCGTTTCAATCGTAAGAATATCGTTACATATCCTTACTAACTACTAGTGCACAGATCCACTTCTGTGGCTCAAAGGTGCCTGGAGCTGGGAGACAGTGGCCTCTGCCTTGGGAACCGTGAGTGTGTCCAGGTCGGCAGTGCCGGGTCAGCAGCTGATTCCTCCCTCCGGGTGAGCTGTCCTTCCCCACTCCCGGTTCCCTTTCCCCAGGCTCACGTTTCCCGCCCGGATCCCGGTTCTCTGCCCGGCTTCCCTTTGCCCCGCAGTTCCCGGTTCCCTCCGCCGCCGCTCCGCTTCCCGGCTCCCCCAGGCTCTCCGCAGGTCCCCGTTTCCATCCCCCGCTTTCGCCCCCCGTCTCCCGTTGCTCGGTCCCGTCCCCAGCTCCCCTTTGCTCCCCGATTCCTCCTTCCTGTGTCTCTCCCCCCGCCA
>VZTZ01048672.1:12249-48027 GCA_013400955.1 Drymodes brunneopygia | reverse complement strand
CCGCCGTGTCCCCAGCCTGTCCCCAGCCCTCGGAATGGACCCGCCGTGTTCCCAGCATGTCCCCAGCCCTCGGGATGGACACGCCGGTGTTTCCAGCCCTCAGGCTATTGTTTGCTCTTCTATCAGCAAATGCTCCGCACGGAGCTGGCCCCTTGGGCATCACCTCTGCGAACCCTGCAAAGGAGTTGAGACTGCCAGGAGATACAAGGTCATGCTTAGCCACAAGATTTGGGTGGGGGAAGTTTTTTGAAAGCAGCTTCTACTCAGGGACTGACTGTAGTGGAAACTGTTGGCATTCTCAGTGGAATATGCAAAATTTAATAGCAGTGATAAAAAGACAAGGTGATGGATGAAACCTTTCATGAAAATAAGTGCCTTTATTTTAATTTTTGCCCTTCTCAGCATGTTTGCTTTCATCAGGTTCCAAAGGCTGATATTGCTTGGTGCCTCTGACATCAGCAAGTTTCAGGTATCTTTCCCAGTTTCTTCAGCCGAGGTAATCTCCACATGCTTTTCCTGAGTTACCCATCTGAGGTCTTCACAGTATTTTGGACTAACTGTGCTCATAGCTGAGAAAAGTATGGATTTCAGAATTGAATGGAAAAACACGTTCTGAAGAAAGGAAGTTCCAGATGCTATGAGCCACTCTCGGGAAGTCTGGAAGCCGTAGGACAAACCATAGAGCACAATGAAGAAGGATGAGAGCACAGTTATGCTCAGAACCATTCCCCAGGCCACACAGAAACACCACCAGCACAGCACGGGCTCAGTGTCCGGGACCTTGCGAAGCTGCCTGATGGTACTGCTTAGTCTCCTTACTTGGGAAAAGATGCTCCCTTCTGTGAAACTGAAACCTGACTTCTTGGGCGTTCTAGCCGTCTGAGGAGAATTCACAGTTGTTGTCTCCTCCTCTGTGTCAATGACATTTGCATCTTTTTCAGATATTATGCAATTATTCTGGTACTTATCATCTACCTTTGGGTACATCTTAGTCACAACAGCAGGAGGATCCTTCTGGGAATACTTAAATAAGGCAATTAATAACATTTCTACAGGGAGGGTAAGCAAAGCACATTCAATTCCTACTGTTATTGATCTCAAATACCTCAGGTATACTGGAGCTTCGTCATTCTTTTCAGCGTTAAAGAACATAATGTTCACAAGCAAGGTGAATAATATTATTGCTAAAAATGTAGACAACCTTTGGAACCTGGTGAATCCCCCAGCAACAACAGGAGCAAAAACTGAGAGCCATAGATGGTACTCTGTCAGTCTCCTGTTAAAATTAATAAGAAAATAGTCGAATTTGGGTAGAGGTGTCTCAGGGTCTGTGACAGAAAATTTCCAGTCTCGTAAGGGTTTGTTCTTGTCAAGAGAAAGCCATTTTCTGCACAGAAAGAACCAGGCCTTTCTGGTGGACGTGTCCTCAACTTCAGCTCTGCTTAAGAACCAGGTTGGAGATTTGCCCTCATTATTGAGCCTGACCCTGAAGGAACGAATATCTCCCAATTTTTTCCTAGTAGTTATCAGAAAGCAATCAATGCTTCCCCGTTGGAAAGCTGGGGAAGGCTGATGCCATAAACAACGGAATTTACTCTTGCCATGCTGGCCAATGAGCTGCAGAAAGACGTCTACTTTGGTCCCAGCATTCCAGCGACTGCCTGTGTACAAAGTGACCAAAAAGCTCCCTTCATCAGAGGCCTCATTGTCTGGCAGAACGATAATGTACTTGATCTCTTTCTCAATCCTGTCTCTTCTAATAGCCCAGCAGCACAAAAGTATGTAGACAGCAAAAATAGAGAGCACTGTTATGAGGGTCAGTGGGTTCTTAGGTAGGTCTGCTATCAGGTTTCTCCCCAGATCTATTGTGTTGGGAAGAACTACTGCTTTGGCTGCCAGGAACTTGATGCTGGGTGCAGGAAGGTGTGACACACTCCTGCGAGCCCGCTGGGTGGTACAGACACAGTGTACCTTCTCCCAGTTGGTCAAGGGGCCAACCACGCACTTCTCTTTGCTCCACTGACTTCCAACCCCATCCAGATATAGGCAGTTGTCATTAAAAACGTATATGCCCACCAGTTTCCGGTTTGGGTACCTTAGGATATAGCCTGTCACCAAGACAATGGAGATGTTCTGAGCATCTGCGCCACTATCCTGCACTATGGTTTCCATCAGCGACATTGGGAGACAGACAATATAGGGACCTGTAATGTGACAGTCAGAAGTGCTTGTCTGATTTCCAATTGCAATCGTTGGCATGTCGTGAAAAGCAGCAAATGAGGCCACGGGCTGAGCGTGAGTGAGATTGCTACTTGTAAATACCAGCACCTTGAAAGTAACTTTCAATTTTGTTATGATCTGGAAGTATATGCCCATGGTAGTTTTAGTGATCTCAAAACTAAATCCTCCAGTTGTGTAAGTTTCTGTTTTATCAGGCCCCATTACTAAACGAAAAGTTTCAACTCCACTTTTCCTGGAAAGAAAAAAGTCTGCTCTTTCAGGCGTGACTGCAACTAGATCGCCATTGGCCTTAACCTCTGCCATTTTAATCCCCATGACCATTGATATGATATCTGATGTGTAACCTAACCAAGGGAAGGGGCTCTCATCAAACTCAAAAATGGCAGTGGAAAACACAGTATCTGGTGCCACTCCTGAAGTACCTCCTTGTCTCAGTATTGGATAAAAACAATTGTAGCAGGGGTATGCAGCAAGAAACGCATTTGTAATGTTCCAGGCCTCATTTTTCTTCAGAGTGATATTCCAGTGTCCTGTTTGTATTAGAGTTTCTATTTCTTCAGGGACTTTTCCCCAGAAAACAATATCTGTTACACCTTCCATGATGGAGAAAACATGTTCAATTCCATTTGCACTGACATTCTTGAGACGCAGAAGATCACTTCTCAGGACATTGGACACGCATCTTAGTACTCCACTGGTCTGAATTTCAGCTTCCTCAGACCAATGGATCTGACTCCTCTGTTTCTTCAGAACTCCTGTTACTTCTGCCAGTTTCCCAATGGCAAGGTCTTGTGACCTAACATTCATTTTATCAATTGCCTCTGTGACTTCAGAAAGAACAGCCACTACTTGGGTGACTTCCATGATGCTATTTACTGAAATATTCAAGGCTGTATTAACCACGGTTTCCCGAAGATGAGGTTGGGGGAGCTGGAGATTTGGTGTGTCTTTAATATAGTTTAAGAGTGAGGCTGCAAGATAAGCCAAATAACCAGCTCTGAGACGATCCCCAATTTTCTTAGCAGTGCTTAAACGGCTTGCTGAAGCCTGCAGTTCATGAAACACTGCCCAAAGGGATTGACTTTTAAGTGGGTTCTTTACATAGACACGTAAACTCACCTGCGTAAACGACCCAAATGAATCACGGACTTGAACGTAAAGCTTTAAAGTGTGCCTGTGAGAGGGCATTCCACCTGGGAGAAGAGATAGAGGAGTTCTAGGCTGAGAACCAAAGTACAGAATTGTCCCAAATGTGTTTTCTGTCACAGAATTTACTGTGGTAGTTTCGGGTACGTCAGAAGCTACTATCACTTTATATGTCAGAGGTAAATGGCTGTCATAAAATCCTTTACACCTAACAACAAATTTTGTCAGAAAGGCTATACCGTAGCGTGGGCTGATATTACAGCTGCCAGCCTGAGGTGGAGTATTTACTGAAAAGGGTTTTCTGCGGGATGAGGTCCTACCATCCCAGGTAGTTACTGTTAAGTGAAGTATGTAGGATGGATATGCAGGGTTTAGGAAAGTCAGAGCATGTATAGATAAGTAGGCCCCAGACCTCCCTGTCGATGTTTTGGAAGCCCAATCAAAATTAATTTCTTTAGAGGTGTCTGAAAAAAGGGACCAGTAATATAGTGGCCTGCTGCTTGCTTTACAGTTTGAGCATTTTCCAGATAAGGCAAATCTCTCTGTTGGAATTATACTGCTACCACAGTTTTCAATGCATTTCCATTCCAGAATGAGTGGAGGGCCAGGATCCACCTCGACAACTTGATCAGCATAAGCCTGCCTTCTGCCCTTTTGAATCACCAGGCGAAAGTAGTACAAGGTGCTTCCTGGGAGGGATTCTGGTGGTATTTTTTGAATGGGACCTGAGGGTGTTATCCATCTCAAATCCTTCTGGAATGGATGGCATCTGTTTTTCAGGTTGAATTTCATGGTTTCATAGTCTACCAAGTCTCTAGTGCAGTACCAAGTAAATATCAGCGGTCCTTCCTGTGAATCAGGATCAGAGGATTCAGAGCCATCAAGAGTCCAGCTCTCAGAAAAACCCACTGTGCGGACCGAGCCTCCTGAAATATTTGCCAATAGATCAGCTCTCTCAATCTGAACATAAATCATATCACGGGCCTTGAGGACTATTGAAGTCCTAATTGGGATTACCTCAGCAGTGAAATAAAACAGATACAACCCGTAATCTAATGTATGACTGGGAATAGTTAAATGTATCATTTTTATGCCAAAAAATGTAGAAGTGTTTACTGGACGTGACCAGTCCGGCTCAGTTCTTGTGTCCTTAGCAGGATAGACTTGCCAAAGGGGCTTGATAGATATGCCAATGTGGCAGTCTACGTTCAACTTGACAAAGAGGAAAAAAGATGATGCCCTTTTCTTGTACAAGATAATGGATCTGGGATCAGGTCTCTGAATCCAACACCTGGTTATCTTACATTCTTTTTTCTCACAAACCTCTGGTGCTTCTATGGTTTTTGCAATATGGTTGTTGACCCTGATGCTTAAAAGAGCCGGTGTAGGTGCACTGCTGCTGCAGTTCACTTTTGCCACAAACCCCGTGTATTTCTCTGCATCAAAGGGTAAAGCAGAGCGACGGACAAAACGCGTGGCATTTTTCATGTGGTCACTGTATGTGTACATGCTGCTCTGGACAATATGGTCCTTTTTTGTGTCGAAAAGCTGCAGGTAGAAGGTCCACTCGCACTGTAGCATTGGATGTTGTGTAGGGATAAACCACACTAAATAACTAAAGTTCTGCAGAAAAGAAGGACGGCCACTGCTGAAAATATGGACGTCAAGGTCTCTTTCTGCCAGAGGCCTAATCAAAGCCCTCTTCTGATTCATATAAAGGTACATTTTGAACTTGTACCACTGTAAGGCCACAAACTCTATGGTGAGTAAGTAGGAGAGCTCCTTGTGTTTGTAGAACACAGTGCGCATGTTAGGGCGATCTGTGGAAAAAGTGCTCTCGTTATCTTTAGGTGTGTAAAACGTTCCCTGGTTGTACCTGAAAATATAAGTGCTGCTGTTGGTCTTCCCTGGACAAAGGTTGACATGGATGGGAGTTTCTTTGCCAGAAGTTAAACTCAGGGTACCATTGAGCAGGTGCAATTCCCCCGTCAATTCCTCAAACCTCTTTCCATCAACATGGAAGTAAATGCTGGCCACCACCATCTCATCCAGGCTCTGAGATGTAGAAATGGCACAGAAGTTGCTTGACAGTGTAAAGGAACTGTAGGAGCGGAGCCAACCTCCTATAGCCTGTGTGTCCACCAGTCTGTAGGCAAGTGTACTCAGGGTAAGGGGCTGAAGCCACCAGGATAAGTTGAGGGGCTGCTGAAGAACACTAAGGAGCTTGGAGCTGATACTGAGGACATGCACCAAGTCAGGCTCCACCTTGAGAGAGAGGTTGAGGCTTATGTGAGGCCCCTGCTCAATACTGACCGAAGCAACGTGGATCCCGGGGTGCCTGTAGCGCACAGTCAAGCGGTAGCTGTAGTACGTGGCACAGGTCTGTTGCAACTCAACTGTTGGGTAGACAGCAGGTGATGGAGGGTCCTGGTGCTCACTGCTGGGAAGGAGAAGGATCGAGGGGATTCCTCCCCGGCTGCTGAAGTGGTACTGCCAGCTGGCACTCTTGAGGCGTGCACACCAGCCCAGCTCCACCGGCTGCCACACGTGGATAATGTGTGTCTGCGGCCAAAGCACGAACAGCCGCATGTCCTGCCCTGAGATCTCGACGCTCACGTTGTGGTGAAAGCACTCGGGTGCAGCGCAGGAGGCAGACGAACACTGCACTGTAAGCAGGCTGGGGGCCCCGGGTGAGGGAGCTTGTCCTGTCTGCAGCAGCACCTGGCCTGACCAGCGTGAGATGTTCCTCACAAAGGCCGAGTTCAGGTACCAGAGGCAGCAAGGTGGAGATGGTGGCTGCCCCTCCTCCCCCCCTGCCTCCGGCCCTGCTCCTGGGGCGGGTTGGTAATGCAGGGTCACGGTGCTGTTCCACAGGCACGACACCCTGTGCTCGTTGTCCTGCCGCTGGAAGACTTGGCCGTGAGGGCCCGGGCAGCTGACCCGCAGTGGTGACGGCTGGAAACGGACAGGGGACGCCGCCGAGCTCCGGCGGCAGCAGGCGAGCAGCTGCAGAAGGAGAAGGAGGAGCGGGGCCATCACGGCCAGAGGGGACGGGGCGGAGGACGCGCGGCCTGCCGGGCGCTGTGTTCGTTGGGGTGGCCAACGGCTGGGACAGCAATCCGAGTGCACCGGAGCCTCGTCCGGAGGGCAGCTGGTGAGAACACTATTTAACCTCGGACACCGCGGGCTGGAGGTCGGTCCGGAAGAAGGAACAAAGATTTGGGGGCCAATAATCGCCACCGAACTCCCGCGGCCGTCCCTCAGCGGCGGCACNGGAGGGCTGGGGGGCTGCGAGGGGCCGGCAGGGTGAGGGACTGCAAGGTGAGGGCTGGGCTGAGGGGCTGCGAGGGGCCGGCAGGGCAGAGGGGTTGCGAGGGGAGGGCACGGCTGAGGCGCTGAGCCAGCGAGGCTCTCGGTCCTGCCCGTGCCCTGCGCCCAGGGGCTGCGGGTGGCCTCCGTGGGGGTCCCGGGGGCTGCCGGCTGTGGCGGACGGGGAGCTGAGCCGGGCTCGCTGTGGCTGGACCTAACTCTCGTACACTCGGATGGGTTTCGGAGAAGGGGAGCTGCTGTTGGGATCTGGAAATGGGGAAGGGTCGCTGCGCCCACCCCTTCTGCTAGGGAAGCAGACCCATGTCTGAGCAGCCTTGTTCTCAGCTCTGGGTCTTGTTCCCAGCTCGGGAGTCCCACGGCGCCCACCTGCCCTTTCCGTGGGCTTCAGAAGTGGGTCAGGCCTTCGATTAAATCAGCCTCGGGTCAAAGGCTGCGACCTATAGGAGCTGCTTACTGATTAGTCGTTTGCATGCTCTCTTTCTGATGAACTCATTTTATGGTTGTGTTTTGGTTAATTAGGCAGCAGCAGGTTAAAAGAAAATCTTGAAGATCGTATGTGGCAGGTTGCATGATTGACAGAGCTGTGGGGATTTGTCATGCAAGGAATACAAGAGGTGCCAACTGCAGCCGACAGAGAGCACAATTCTCAGAGCCAGCTAAGATTCTAGTAGAGGAAAAAATACAAATAAACAGTCACCAGATCTCGTGACTGAACTCTAATCTTAGAGCAGGGAAAAGGGCAGGGCTTCAGTCTCACCAAGAAGAAATGAGAAGAGCAAAGGCCATGACTCTAATACGAGAGGCATCACAGAGAAGACTCTCTCCTGGAGTTAGAGAGAGGGTTATGGGAGATCAGTGTAAGAGAACCCAAAGGCAGCCTCTGTGGGGAGGGGAGCTGGTAATTGCCTTGCAGACTCTTGAGGCTGATTTTTGTCCGCTCACACTCCCTCCTGGATTTCTTTAGTCACAATCTGATACCTGACTAGAGAGAAACCCCAGGACCGGAGTGTCCCTAGTCTGGGCAGGACCCCTTATGTACATCCCAGAGGACAGGGTGTGCTGCCTTTTCTGTGGTCCCAGTAGTTCTTTTGTTCCCAGTTGGCAATGACAGATTAGGTTTGGAGCACATCTTTTATGTCAGCCAGCAGCTGCTATGGGGTGGTTCTTCCCTGTAGCCCATTGTCCTGATGTGCTAGTAGTGACACAAAGTAGTGCCAGAGTAGTGGCATCCCTGATGGGACACAGCCTTGCTGCCATTCTCCTCTTGCCAGAGTGGGAGTTTTCCAGTGAGGAATGAGGTGGGCTGTAGCCATAGCAGGACAGAGGCTTTCCAGAGTGGCTGGAAATAGCATGTACCTCGGCTAGATCAGCAGTGTCCTCAGTGATGGATGCAGGCCCATCTTCCACTAACCCTTGTTCTGCTGGTTTGTTCTGGTGCTCACACACAGAGCACGTTTCTGTTTGTTTGTTGTGCAGGCCTGGCAGGATGCTGGACTTGTCCTGTCCACAACCAGCAATGAAGCCTGTAAGCTCTTCGATGCTGTGCTGACGCAGGTATGACTGAAAAGTGTAAGAAAATGGGATTTGAAGGGACTCATGCATGAAACACTCTTTAGTGTAGTTGATACTTGAATTTCTTATCAGCTGGGAGAGGAGTTCAGCCTTTGGCTGGCAGCAGGAAACCCTTTTAGCAGAGAGCTGTGCCAGATGCTGCAGCTATGGTGAAAACCTCAGCCAGTGTGCTCATTCCACTTGATAACAGCAAGTCAGCCAGTTGACAAAAACCACAGAGAAATCCAGGGTAATTGGTTCTGCTGGTGACTAAACTATATTGAACCCGTTTTTCTGTTTTTCTACTACACTAAACCTACCTGAATGCAACATTTGTCTTTTAGTCATTTGCCTTGCTTTTGAATTTTAAATCTCTACGAGAACAAAAAGAAATGAGTATCATAGAGGATTTCTCGACCCTCTATCGCTCTGTCTCTCTTACAGTATGCAACTTGGACCAATAATGAGAGCCTTGGAGGTATTGAGGGATGTCTTTCTAAGCTAAAAGCAGCAGATCCAAACTTCAGTGAGTATAATCTTTGATTCTGAGCATGGAAAGTGCTGGATTAATGCTTGATATTTAATGACTTTGTTTATTCAAGGGCAAGGTGATAATTTATAGAATTCTATAAAACTTCCTCAAAATCTAGAGCAGGCAGAATGCTATTGTGTGTGTGTGTTTTTCTTTCTTTTCCTGTCACATAATATTTAAGTAGCTGTCATGAAAACTTTCTGAGAACTTTAGGCTTGGGCGACCTCCTGGACCCCTGTGTCCACAAGTCAGTTTTGTTGGAAATGCTCAGCTCCTCTGGTGTTTTGTGGAGCTGAAGGCACTGCTGTGAGCTCAGCTGGTGCTGTGCTGTTCCCTGCAGCAATGGGACACGTCATTGCCAATGGCTTGGAGCTGATTGGCACTGGAAGGACCGTGAGACTGGACAAGGAGCTGGACAGCGCCGTGAGAGCCATGGTGGCACTTTCTGAGTCACAGCCACTGACGGAGCGGGAGAGGCTTCACGTGTCAGCACTGGACATGTTTGCCAGGGGGTGAGTCCTCTGTCACCCTACTCCAGGGACTGTGAAGGGTTCCCTTTGTCTACTGCAGGCAGAAGTGAAGGCTGGAAGTAGCAGTGTGTGATGTTGGCTGACATCTGGCAAAGGATCAGGGTGAGATGTCACAGACTGTCCCTGAATTTCTCTCTTCACTCTAAGTGCCATGTCTAACGTCCCTGAATTTCTCTCTTCACTCTAAGTGCCATGTCTAACTGGGGAGCAGCACTGTAGGAGGTAAATTGCTCTATTGCCACCACTTTCTAGCATTAAGCTAACATTTAAATCTGCCACAGATTCATCAGTGTGGTTTACAACTAGAAAATGAAGTATTTGGCTAGAGTAGGGCCCAGACTCGGATGCACAGAAGGAAAGTTACAGACTCCTCTCTCTTGTCTTCCTATGTCAAAACCTGTTTCCCCTGTAAAACAGGGGGATAAGAGTCTCACAAATGCTGTAGAGGCTTACTGCTTCATTCCATAACGTAAATCTATATGAACTGCAGAATATAAGGCCTAATGATTCACTTTCATTATTTCCTTGCTAAACAAATGGGTGAGAATGGATTTGCCTCACATCTCAGAAAAGGAAATGAGGAAGCTACTGCAGCCCTGCCACTGGGTTTGATTCCCACAACAGGAGAGGGAAGGTGTCTTTGCACATATGAAGTTCCATTAATTATGGTGTGTCCCTGTAGGAACTATTCCTACAGGAATAGTTAATTTTTAGATTTATGGTTTAAGCTTGTTTCATTTTTTATGTGTGTTACAGTGATTTGGTGTAACCCAAGACAATTTCTTTCATAAGATTTCTCAGAAGGTGCCAAATAAAGATAATGCCATTATTAGCTTAGAAAAGACTAAAAAATTCCTTCAAGGAAAAAAATAAATAATTTCTGAATTATGCCGAATTTTCTATTTTTCAGCATAGCTTGAGTTCAGGACTAAGAGTAAGGGCAGGCATGTGTGCCTTCTTTCAGCGATGGAAATAATTTTTTATTTCTAGCCAACTTCCAAAAGCTTGTGATCTATGGGAGCAGATTCTGCAGAGCCACCCAACTGACCTGCTAGCCCTCAAATTTTCCCATGACACTTATTTCTACCTGGGATATCAACGTCAGATGCGAGATTCTGTTGCCCGTGTTTATCCTTTCTGGACACGTGATGTTCCACTGAGCAGGTGGGTCACACTTCATTTGGAAATTGCTCTTTGCCTGTTGTGCTTGTACTGCATTTTAACTTCAGACTTACAAGTTCAGGATCTTTTGGAAACAGTCATGTAGACAAAAATCAAGAGTCTAGAAGTTAATCAGACTTGACCACAGATAGAATGGGTCTCCAGTATCGCTTTTGACACCATTGTGTCAAGGGATTTTTCTTAAGTGAGCTGTGTCTCACTGCTGTCAGATACAGCACATGGTGTGTAACACACAGGATAAAATCATGCCCTCACCCAGGGCAGTGGCAAAATTTCTTCCATTTCTTCTAAAAAATTACTATTCATCTTGATCCATTAAATAAATCAGGTGCACAAAGCATCCCTAATTTTACTTTATGTTGGGCCTTTATGGCTTAATTGGGATGATTTGCAACCAGTTTTAAAGGACCACTTCATGTAAAAGTACCCTTCTGTAGTTTTGTGGGCTCCGGGGAGAATGTAGAAGGTTGCCTTTGAGATGCTCAGATAACTGCGGTGACAGTAGTGTCTTGCTTCTAGCAAGATTCTGCTTCTTGCAGCTGTTGTGGAGATCAGCAGCTGCTTCTGTGTAGCTGGTGATTCCATCTCATCCAGAGATGGAAATGTCCATTCTGATGTGCATCCTGTCTCTGTTTCCCCTGCTGGTGTCTCTGGGTCACTCATTTCCTCTGAGAATTAGCTAAGTAGTTCTGTATCCTGCAAGCTTCAACCTTTGTTGTAAATTGTACTGCAAGGATTTTTTTGAGTTAAATGCTATTTCTAATATGTTTTTTCAGTCCTGGATTAAACCTAGTTATAAATGGATGATGTGCTGTTTTCCCCCCATTTATTAGCTACGTGAAGGGCTACTACTCATTTGGACTCGTGGAAACAAACCTTTTTGACCGTGCTGAGAAGGTTGCCCGTGAGGTAAACTGCCTGCTGTTGGTGCTAAAAGGCTTGAGAATTCTCAGACAGGGTGGTGGTTTCTGCCAATTGTTAGTCAAAGTAGCAAAGAGTAGCTCATCATGGAAATGCTCACAGAGCTTTGTAAGACTTGTTGATAACTATTCTCACATCACTGCCTCACCAAGGCAGTTTCACCTGGACTGTATTTCCCTCACTTGCTTATGACCATGCCCTGTCAGATGGGGTCAGAACACCCCTATAAAATCCATATATCAGCCCATGTGCTGCTTCCCACATGTATGATTGGCTGTTTACACCTATTAAAGAATGTTGGATTGTTTTGACATAGTCTGCTCTTGACAATCCATCCTGTTTGCCTTTCTGCCCCCTTTTTTTCAAAGATGCTTGTATCTGGATTATTGTGCAATTAACTGTACAATGTTCCTGGGGATCAATATTAGCCAGCCTGTTTCCTTTCTATGAACATAATAATTATACTTGACTTTCTCCAGTCCTCAGGATTATCCCTGTCCCCCAGGAGTCTCAGGCACAATTAATCTCTAATGGGACACCCATTAGAGACAAAACTTTTGTTGTGACAATAGAGACTAAACCCAAAAACTTTACTACCTTTATGACTGACTTTGCAAAATGCCAAAAGCATAGTGGGAGTTGTTAGGCCAAGGAAGAGGAATTGGCTGAATACTCAGAGCTGGCCATGTTTTGGAAAAGAAACAGTTATCTGCATGGCACTGTATCATGGAATATATTGTGCCTGTGCATGCAGCTCTTTCATTGCTGGAGGTCTGTGACATAGATGTCATTTCACAGTCATCATCAAAGGCTGTGTTTTAAAGTGTCTGGCAGGCATTCATTTCCCTGCAGCAGAAGCTGGGAAGTGAAGTCAGCCAAGAAACATTTTCTTCCTTTTCTGTCCAAATCAGACTTCTGGGCTGTGGTAAGTTGGAGTGGTACAAGGATGTACTTAACACGCAGCAAGCAAAAAGTAGTCTCTTGTTTCCAGATAAGCAGTGATAAATGTCTGTATTTGCCAGTTTGTAAGGCTCATCGTGTCTTCCTGTTTTTCACTCACAGGCTTTGGCTATAAATCAGACAGATGCATGGTCTGTCCATACTATAGCTCATGTAAATGAAATGAAAGCAGAGGTGGAGAAAGGCTTAGCATTCATGAAGGAAACAGAAAAGAACTGGAAGGTAAACATTTTTGTGGCAACTCTGAAAAAGCTCCTTTTAGGTTTTCTTTAATTCCTGCAGGCAAGTTCTTGAGTCCTCTGCCTGCAATTCCTTCCTGTCTGCAGACCTGTTACAATCAATGCAGAGTTTGCATATTAGAGGAAACCCTCCCTTGAGGTGCTACTACTCTCCATGCAGCTTTTTAAGCAAGAGGCAGGGAGAAGTGGCATGTTATGAGAGGGACATGACTGTCCCTATTAGTGCTCTGTTGTGTGGTTAAAGTAAAGTGACCACTGATTCTTTCACAAGCTTTTTACTTAGGCTGAGGTGAGCACTGGCAGTCAGTTGAAGGACCTGCCTAAATCTCCTCATGGGACCTAAGATGAGGTGGAAAATGACACAGTCAAATCACCTGTTTCAAAACACTAAAATACTTACTTGCTTCTGAATGAGGAGGAGAGTTTAAGAACAAGTGTAAAGAAAGGAGAAATTATGCTCTCATCTCTTTTCTAGTGTACTAATTGCTTTCTAGTGTATCAGTTACCTTATATATCCAATATGTTTGATACCATCTGTCAGAGTATTGAGTAAGTTAATTAGTCTGTCATGTGGTCCTTTGCTGTGAATGAAGCTTCATTTTGTGTTTGACAATGTTTTCCCAGTGATTAAGTCTGTTATATTCAGAGCAGAGGGCTGTGAGGTTTGCATTTGCTAGAACCCATAAGAGTCTATTTTAGAATCATCTGAGCTGACTATTCACCTCACCCAAAGAGCAGGACTGGACAGTGAGACTAGAAAGGCTGTTTTTGTGCTCATTTTAAGTTAAGCATTCAGATACTGGGCTTGGAAGTGCAGACAGAAAACTCTTGCTTGAAGTTCACACCTGTCACTTCCCAGAAAGCAATTGGCCTTTTAATATGTTAGTTTTAATGAAACAGTGATGTAAGGGATTGACAGTTTGAGTGGCACCTTAAAAACCCCAGTCAGTAACTTTTGGATCCATTTTTTTTTAACTCTTGCTTCTTCAAATAGTTACATGTCTCTGTGATTCATACTCTTTATCCAAATAAAATCAAGTGCAAGCCCACTTCTCTCTAGCAGTTTAATCTTTTTCAGAGCTCAAATTTAGCAGCAGGGGAAAGGTTTTGCTTTATTTAGTCAGGTAATTCCATGATCTTGTTTGTATGACATTTGGAATGGCAGTGTGATATTCAGCTTGTGATATTCTTGTCTTTTGTGTCTGCTGAAGTGCTCATTTTGCTGAAGAAGGAAACAGAAATCTGACTAGATAACTTGAAAAGGGAAGTTACTTTGTAAATAATTTATTTACTATTTTTTTTCCAGAGCAGTGATATGCTTGCTTGCCATAATTACTGGCACTGGGCTTTATACTACATTGAAAAGGTATGAGGTATTTTCATATATGTGCTTTATGGTCCAGATAGGTCATCTAAAGCTCTTTAAAAGGCAGAACTAACTTTTNGGGGGGGGTGTCAGCTATTTAAAGGGATGTTTTTATAAAATAGCACGATGCTACATTTATTACTAGGCATAGTCCTTTATTACAGTTATTTTGAGAATTTTAATTGCATTGGTCAAAAGTTTCAGTATCTGTCTAAGAATGTTGAAATATTGCTGTGAGTTTATTGCATGTTTGAAAATCCAGTAGTCTCACTAATTACATTTAGCACAGTTATTTGATAGCAAGATGAACTTAATTCTCTAATTTTGAGACAAAAATTAACAAAATTCTTAAAAAATTCAGTACTAATTTTCTGGCCCCAAAATTTGCTGACTATAAAAAAAGGTGCCATAAACTCTAAATTTGGTTGCCAATGCTATTATTATTGTTACTAGTTCTTACTATTGAAAGCCTTTAAAAGTGGTTGAAATTTTACCCAGCCTGTCAGAATTTCCTTGGATTTAATGCTTTGCACTCCTGGGGTTCAGCTTAATGGGGAGATAAATGTGGCATCTTTGAGAAGGCAGCATCCTTTGGCCAGAAAGCAGAGTAACATACAAGGAAGATAATTCTCAACTGGAGTCCAATAGTTTATTTATTTTGCCACTTCCTATCTACATAACTTTTTTGAAGGCTACTTCAAACTAGTTTTTTTCCCATCTCTTTGCATACACAATGAGATGCACTGATTTTTGCAAAAATCCCTGAAAGGAATATTAGAATGAGAGGCAATAGCTCGTGTTTCTCCTTCTTGCTTAATTTGTGCCAGTATTGGTACTTATTATTAGATGAAACCTCAACATACTGATCATTTTGCTTGTTAAATCCAGGTTTTCCTGCTTTGAATACCTCGAGATTTCTTTGACTTGGTTTGTTTTGATCAGGCAGTCCTGAAGAGCTGTTATGACATCTGTTAATGTGTTTGTCTCTGGCTGCTGTGTCTGCACGTTAACCACACAGCCCTCCTTTGCTTTTCCAGGGGGAGTATGAAGCTGCTTTGACAATTTATGACAACCACGTGAGTGGCCTTTTTTTCTTTACTGAGATCATGCAAGATGGGGATGTGTGCTTTCTTCCTTCTGTGTGAGATTAAACCTCTCACAGTGTGTGATCTATGGATAAATATTGTTTACATCTGTGGTTACAGTCTTTTAGGGGAACAACTTCTCAGCAGTTCTGGGGAAAATGCCCCAAGGACTTGAGTGTTACATGGTTTGAGTGCTTGAAAGAGCTACAGTGGTACTGATTTCCATTCTGTCCATGTTTCTTACTCATGCCTTTTAAAAGGATGTAGATTAGTTTTCCTATAAAACCAAGTCACCTTTACAAAGAACTGGTTTTGCATGTTAGGTACAAAGTCAACTGTCTGGATTTCAAAACAACCTTTGTAAATAAGCAGTATCAAATTAGATAACATAGCACATCTTTGTAAGAATTGGAAAAATACTGCAAGCATTAAGAAAGCTGCTGGGCAGATTTCTATCTAGTAATCTTGACCAAGTGAACTAATATTTATGGCACAATTTTGGAAAAAATAAAAATCTGTGGTGACTCTCCATATTTACTGAGAAAAACAGCACATATAAAGCCATATAAGTTTCTTCATTGCAAATTCCTGTATTCAAGAAAGATGATTTTAGAACTATTACAAAACAGATAGTTTTGAACTAATAGAAGGATAAAATTAATTTAGTACTGTGAAAATAAGTTTGATAATCTGAGTAAGTTTCCATAAGCACATCTGTGAGTGAGTACCTGTGATTACAGATTGCTCCCCCGTGCCTGGCAAGTGGAAACATCCTGGATATAGTTGATAACAGTTCGATGCTGTACAGGCTTCATCTGGAAGGTAGGATATCCTCTGGCCATTCTTTTTTATAACTGTCATTTTCTTTTTCCCTTCCCCTGCTGTTCCTGTTGGGGAAGTACTTCAGTGTAGTTACACAGCAAGCTCAATCAGTGTTTCAGAAGAAACTTGAGAAAAGCATCAGTGTAAAGTTCCTAATAATGTCCATAAGCTTTATTCTTTCCAAGAGTCATACTTTTGCATGTGACAGTGTTATTGAGAGAAGTATTTTTTACTCCTAGGTGTAAAGCTTGGGGACAGGTGGAAGGATCTTCTTGGGGTTACGAAGAAGCACACCAAGGATCACATTCTTCTGTTCAATGATGTGCACTTCTTGATGTCCTCCCTTGGAGCCAAAGACCAAAAAACTGCTGAGGAGCTTTTGACAACTCTGCAGGAACTTGCCAGGTAAGCAAAGGAATTGCTGCACTGGGTTTAGTAAAAAGCCCTCTGAACTTTAGGGCAATAATGTCTCCAACACGCTCCTCCCTGCCTTAGCATGTCCCTGGGACACTTTTGCTTAAGCAGGGCAAGGTCCAGGCAGGAGATCTATATCATTAGTTATTTCTTGAGTTTATGTCTAGAGGGGTTTCTTATCTTGTTGAGCAGAAATCTTTTGTGTTTGAGGTCATGGACACCACCTGCAGTTGCTGTCTGTTTCCTTTTAGGAGGGTCACACTAAGCTATGTCCCAGACAAAGAGTAGAGTATATTAATAAGAACATTCTACAGGATACATCAGCTGTCTGTGGTGGATCTTTTCTGCTCTGCATTAAAAGGTTTTTTAATAACAGAACATTAGTTGGTAGTGATATTCTAATGGCTACTCTTTGACGTGATGTTAAGTTCATCTGCAGGAAATTTAAGTTTCAAGTACTACTAAAGTAATAATCTAGAATATTTTGCTTTCAAATTAAGTTAATTGAAAAAGTTGAATATTTAAGTACTACATCCAAACAATGAGGGTTTTGTGTTCCCTTAGGTATTAAATGACTGTAAATTGCCTTGGTTTTTTTTAAGGGGTTGATGCTTTAAGTGCAATTTCTTCTCCCCACTACACCCTTTTTTCCTGTTTAAACATCTCTTGCTTCCTTTGCCTTTAAAAAGGAGAACCTGAAATTGTCACTATTTGTTCCTGACTGTATGTAGTTTTGAGGAATACTGTCATTTTTAAGAATACTTATCAAAACAAATAACTTTCAAAACAAGCGTAAGTGTCTGATTTAACTAAAGTCAAAAATGGCAGATATCTTTTATTATTTATTCTATTATTTATGTAAGTATGCCAGTATGTATAAAGTAGAGAGAACTGCACACCACAGAGGCTTTAATGAACAGGTGTTCATATATGCTACTTACTCTTTCACCCAGTGCTTCCTTTCACCTATTTTCAGCCTTAATAATACATGTGTACATTTTTAGCTGTAGTTTGAAATATTACAAAGCTTTAATTCCATTATTTGAGAAAGCAGGCTGTGAGCTGAAGGCGTTATACTAATGATTGGATTAATTTACATCTATCACGAATAAGTAATATAGAAATGATACCCCGGAGGCGTTTTTGGGCACTAACATCAGTCCCATCTGGCTTTGCACTGATATTTTTCCCTGGCCTTTGCCGTGGAAAGTTGCTGGGAATTTGTCAGGTGTCCCAGGGCGCTCCCTGGTGGTTGGTGCCACAGGCTCCTTTCCATGGAAATGCTGGACAAAACGTGTAAATGAGGAATTATTCCATCATTTTCATCACTGGCTGTCTCAAGCTGCTTCAAATGAACATCTGTTGTGCACTTTTATCTTTCTAGGATGCCACAGTTTGTTTAAGGAATGATAAACACATAGGGCAGTGTTGCCTACTGGAAAATGAAGGTTGGCCCAGTGAAAGAAACAGGAAGTTTTGTAACGCTGACTCAAGAAGGAGCTGGCTTGCAAGGTCATGGCTGGGAGCTGTGTGCAAGGACTGATAGCCACGTGTGGCCAGACAAAGGACTAGCAGTAGGATGTTCTGGTGGGATCAGCAGAAGGGAATCTGCAGTTGACTTACTTTTCCTAGCCCAAACAAACTGTTTATTGCAGAGGTTGGAGGGGTTGGGCTTGTGCCTTTTGTGGGTGTATTCAGGAGAATGAAAACTGATTGCTAGATGAGTAACAAAAAGGTACAAGTAGCATAACCACACCAAAAGATATGACCTAAGTCAAGTACCTGAAACATCAGTCTGTGTAAAGTAAAAAAACCAAACAAACCTATCAGCAGGCAGTGGCAGATTGGCATTGAAATACAGCTCTTCATGCTTTGGCTGATGGAAGTTAACCACTTTTTCATTCTACAGAGCACCTCGTGAAGACCACCAGCTTTCCCTGGCTCCTCGTTTGGGGCTGCCACTGTGCCAGGCTTTTGTAGAGTTTGAAAATGGGAATTGTGACAAAGCTGTAGACCTGCTGTACCCAATCCGTTATGAACTAGTCCAAGTGGGAGGCAGTGATGCTCAGGTAAAGGAGACCCAGAAAAGGCTTTTTGATCTGACTTACTTTCAGTAGCCACCATTAAGCACTTAGCTTATCAACAGCACTTCACTCTTAAACAGTGAAAAGCTGAATTGTGCTTGTGGCCGAATCCTGTTTCCAAAAACTTACATGAAGGGTTACCTATTTTGTTTTTAATGTTGGTATGTTTCCTTTCTGTGAATTTAAGTTTGGTAATCAAGACATTGTAACCAGCAATACATAGTAAATTACTTACTATTTTGTATTTTGCTTTTATTTTTTTTTTCCAGAGAGATGTTTTCAACCTGTTACTGATTAATGCTGCTTTAAATTCTAAATCAAAGGCCAAACAAAATCTTGCAAGGTGAGTATTTCCCCTGATAAATATTTGTAGAAGTAGCACTGTTGCTAAAACTAAGAAGTAATAAATATACTCAAAAAGTAAGACTTAATATACTGGAACCAATAAATTTAAGGCTAAAATTATATGCAAGCATTTGTGTTAAATGTAGCAACATTTAACCAGGATGAAAAGTACAATAGCTTACAATTCCTAAGTCCACTCTTGCAGCCTGGATGGACCTATCTGTGTATGTTCAAGGGCAGCTGATTTTCAAATGGTTCTGTGCTCAAATATGGCCTGTTGACCGTGTGTGTTATGGGCTGCTGAGCCTCTGTGAACTGCTGGAACTGCAGTCAGTGCCACTGCTGACCTTTGCTTTGCTGGGCAGTCAGGGCTGTGCTCTGCCACGTGGGCTTGCCTCAGCACAGCCTGTTTGGCAGAAACAGTCTGTGTTCATCACCCACTCCTCACCCTCCTGCCTCTCCTTTCTCAGGTGTCTCCTGCATGAACGTGATCTGCTGAGACCAAAGTCACCAATGACTGAGCGGCTGATCAGGAGGGCAGCAGCTGTGCATTCCATGGCATAGGGCTTTCCTCCAGCTTCAGCTGCAAGAGCCAGGAGCTTCCCACAATGTCTGGGTGCAGGGAGCACAGGGGTGCTGTGAAGGAATTCGGGGAGGTACCGGGGTTAAGAGATCTGAGAACAATTTCCTTAAAAAAAGACAGAGCTGTTGCATTGCAGGAAGTTACGTCTTAGGTGATTCCACCAGGAAAGAAGAAAACCTGCAGTAATGCACAGCTTTCTGAAGCATCCCAAGGGCACTGCTGCTCTGGTATGTTTTTCTGCATATATGATTATATACAGTGCAGTAACAGTGCCTGGATTTCTGTCCTCCTTTGGTCCAATTTGTTACTTGGCCTACATGTGAAGTAAACTGCTCAGGTAATTCAAGGGGAACTTGTTTTTAATAAGTGCACTTCAAGCAATGACTTTAGAAAGGTAACTTTTTACTTGAGGAATGTAACGAATTTTATAAAGGAACAAAAGCCTGAGAAAGCTCTGGCTGGCTATGCAGGGTATAATCAATGTAATCAAGGACAGCTCTACTTTTGATAGAACATGACTGAGAATTTTGTCTGCTTTGCCTTAATAAACTCAAAGATGATCTTAGTTGAGCAAGCAAGTATATGACTTCTTTGCATGCATGAAGCTTTTTAAATGTGTTATTCAGCCTAATTTGACAGACCTGTAACTGCACCCACTTTGTTTCAGTCACTGTGGCCAGAAGCATCCAGCACTGGAGAGCAGCAGTATCTGTGCTCACATGGGATCACAGCCCAAGCGTGGCACAGCCTCTCAGGGGTTTTCCTTGGTGCTGGTTAAAAAGAGGCTGAGGGGCCGTGAGATGGGAGAAATGTTGTTTCTTTTCCATCCTCTTGGATTCAGAGTATGCATTTCCCAGCTTTCTTCCCCTTTCAGCTCAGTTATCTAGACTGCAGCTCTCACCCCAAGTCCACCCCTCTGATGGAAAAGCCAAAGCCCTGTGCACTGGAGAGCTGCATCCCCAGCAGGGGCTGGGATGGACCACGGAACAGCTCTGCAGTTCCTGTATTGATGTGTCCTTACTCTGTGTGTGGTGATTTGGATGATCCTAAGCTGACAGCATCTCACTGGCACCCTGCCCGTACAGGCCTGCCTGGTGCCTCACAGGAGTGGGGCAGCTGCCTGATTCAGATTCTTTAAAAGTTACTGACCTGCATATTAAAGAAGTACATCCTCAGAATGTCTCAGTATCTCACTACTGCAAGATTTAAAACCAGCAGTTCTGCCACTAACCCCACTTAATTCTTTCACCTTTTCTTAGGACTTCAGTAACTGTTTATAGCAGCTGTACAATTAGATGAAATCTAACCAAACTACCCCACTACTTTAAATTAAGCATATCCTAGTTAGGAATTTAATTTACAGAAATATTCTCCCTGAATCATGCTATTCTCTCCTTAGTACTTAGCTAAGCACCTACCCTACACTGGCAGTCCATGTCTGTGCAGTTCCCTGGTTTAGAAACCAAAGGAAGACAGGGAGCACAGGCAAGGGCTGGTTCACTCAGTCTGTTTAGTCTTGCCATGTTTATGTAAAGACAAACTGCACACTAAAGCAGGTTTTATTTGCAAATACAGCAAGCTCAGTAATTCAGGAACTCTACAGGCAAACACGAGAAAGAGAGATCTTAAAAAATGTTAAAATCTTCCCTGCATTTTTTCATTTAGTTCTACGTCATTTTAATAAGATTTTCTGGATTTACCGTTTCCCTTCTTCTTGGGAAGAACTTGCAGTCTTTGAGTGCTTGACAGATTCGTATCACAGATGCAAAAACCTCAGAGGCTATTCATGTTGCTGTAAAGCTTATCTGAAGGTAAAAATTAATGTTCCTCTGTTCTCACCACCAGTTTCCCTCTAAACAGCTAAACTGCCTGAACATGGCATTTTGTACAGAGGGCCTTCAGTTTGATCCACTTACAGACTACCTGCTGTCAGCCAGCAGAAACTGCATAGGTTTGTGACCCAGGATTACCCACAAAATACTGACCATCCTGACTTGTCAGCACACTGCCCCACGCATGGACCGTGCCTCAGGACAGCAGCTCTACCACTGGCCTCGAGAGAACCCAACTGGTCTCTTTCAGTCCCGTTCTACGACAGGAAAAACGAAAATTAATGCACACAAACAGGACAGAACATCTCTGCTCCCGTCCTACTGTGCTACGTGGCCACTTCCACTGGAAAGCCTGGTTTGTTGGGACACCGTGTTTGTGTCCTTACAACCACTGGTTGCAGCCAAACCACCGAATTTTGGTATCTGCTTACTCACATGGTGGCTTTCACAGTTTAAGTTGAGCTCTGCTTTTGTATAGGTTACAGCAAGTTACTGTGAATTTCCACAAAGAATCTTATCCAACAGCTTTCTGATCCAGTTGCCATTGTACAAATGAAAATTCTTGAGAATTGACAACATGGACTTAAAATACACTTTTTCTTTTTTTGTTTAGCATTTTAACTTGAACTTGCACCAGCATTAAGAACCGGTGTTTTAAAACGAACGCAAGTCATTCTTACCACCACTGAACTGTTTATAATAATGACAGATGAGAGGCTCAAGAACAGATCCACTGAAAAGAATCTCTGGCAATTAAAAACCTGAAAGCTTCCTTAAAAACTACGGTTAATTTTTCTTTTAAGTGTTTGCAAAGAGAAATCCTCTCTATTTTTAAGACACAATTATTTGCCCACAGCAGTCATAACAGTCAATTTCCCATCCCACAATTCTGATTTTCCTGCTATGGTTTTCAAAATGTCTATGCTTCATTTAAGAGAGGAAGAGAAGAAGATAAGGCAGTCACAACAAATGTAACATCTGCTTTGCCAGCCCTCCTGAGTGCAAAAATTGTTTGGATTAACACTCCAAAGAACTGTGCTAAAAAGAAAGTCACCAAATAGGAGAACGCCTGCAGTACTGAAAACAAGAGGAGGGACACAAACTGCCATGTTCCTCTAAGATATAACGCATTTTCTTCTCTCCTCTTTACACTCTGTTATTCCCACCTCTTTATTCACTGTTATTGTTCCCTCCTCTCTATTCACTATTATTCCCACCTGTCTATTTGCTCCTATTCCCGCCTCATAATGCGCTCTTATTCCCGTGTCTCTATTCACTATTATTCCCACCTGTGTATTTGTTCTTATTCCCTCCTCGTAATTTGCTCTTATTCCTGCATCTCTATTCACTATTATTCCCACCTGTCTACTTGGTCTTATTTCCGCCTCATAATTCACTCTTTTTCTTTCCTCTTTATTTGCTCTCATTACCTCCTCTTTCTGCTCTCTTATTCTCTCCTCTTTCTGCTCCGTTTTTCTCTGCTCTTTATACTCTATCACATACTCTGGGTAAATCTGGTGTTTTTCAAAGACAACAAAAACAGAAGGATTTAACTCATCATCCACACAGCTGTCATAAAACCAGAGCCTGTCAGCAGACTTCTGGGGGGGACGGACATAGGCGGCGTTGCCTTTAACGTAGTCTCCAACCAGGACACGAGCCAGGAACATCAGGTGTCCCAGCTGGGTGGCCTGACAGTAGGCGTGGGAATAGCAGGCATCTCGAGCAAAGTAGCTTCCTGGAAAACGAGATCAAAATGTGGTTGTGAGGAGAACCTACACAGTGACAGCAAAATCTGAGCATCCCCTGGGTTTTCAGGAGGTATCTGACCTAACTTGCAGGACTTCTCTTACTCAGTTTACAGAGTGTCACTGAAATCTTTGCAAGAGAGGGGACTGCACTATGTAATTTCCATTCAGTATTTGCTGTTCTAGGAGTTATTTTTAAAAAGCTGTATCATTAAGCACACTACAGGTCTGTGTGTTATGATGAGAGGGACAGACAAGAAAACATGAGGACCTTCCATGCACACCCCTCTGCTCCCTGCCACACAAACTAATTTCTCTTGCAAGTTCAAATTATGACCTCTGACATCAGAAAATGCCACCTACAGCAAACCCATGCACTAATCCTCTTGACACCTTGTGAGAAGACTTATCCCCAACCCAAAGCAAATCCTGGCCCTCTTCAGAAGGATCATAATACCAATTCTTATCTTTTTTTTCACCTTCTATAGTTAAAGACTTCAGAACTTTGATTGCTCCACTATCAGGGAAATCTGAGCAGGCATCTCACTTTCTACATACCCTTCCCATAGTTAGCTCCATTGCTTCCACAAGTTCTCCAGTCAAAGTTCTGAGTGCAGATTGTTTTCATGGAGATGACGTCGGTTCCATGGAACAGGAGTTTTTCCTGGACCTCCTTTCCTCCATTTTCCCTTTTCATCTTCTCCTTTTGCCTGACAAAAATGAAGGGGAGGGGAATGTGTGCCATGGAAGAAAAGGGAAAAAGAGGATTTTAAACAAACTGAACAACTATGTAACATCCACATAAATATCAGCTGGGTGAGGTTTCCAGCCTGCTCTTCTCTCAGAAGATGAGACACACTAGCACAAGTGATGAACAAGTATGAGATGAGCACTGTCCTGACACCACTGCTCAGCAATTCTAGATAATTCTGGCTTTACTCAGGGAATTTAGGCATCTGACACTATTTCAGTCACCACTGTACCAACCTTTTGCTCCTCTACAGGGTCCTACTGGTTGTGCTTTAAGGTCTCTTGTCCCTTCCCACCCAAACTCTCAGTGGAGTGGAGGCAGCATTATGCTCCTCTCCCCCTCTTCCAAGGAGCCATGCAAAGGGAACCTCCCCACAGAGCATGGCATCCTGTGGAAGGCCTCAGACACCAATCCCACTCCTGAAATTGCTAATAAGGAAATACTAACATGTTAAAGCACAGGTGCCAACCTCCTTTCTTGCCTAGAAAGCACACACTGGACAACCTCTTCTTGGAGACTCCCTCCTCATAAAGATAGGGAAACAAATACTCACAACTGAAACACCTCCCAGAGGGATGGATTCTGAATCCTCTGTATTTTAAGAATGCTGTAATTTTTCATAGTCTGATGAAACAGCTGCTTTATTTTGTTGTATTCAGAGGTCCCATTACCGATCTCCACTGCCTATAAAATACAAACCAAAGCAAAAGAAGGCATGAGTCTGCAGTGAGCTCAGAACATGCAGAAGCTAATTCCACCAGGAACACTTTCAGAAGGGTCCCCCAAACTGTGCTTAGGAATGGTAATTTAATGCTTTAGATCATGACTGTGTGAACAAATAATAAGTAAATCAGTATGTCACTCCTGCTTTGCAAGGACACCTCACCTCTCTTCAGGGAGGATGCTGAAAAGTTTATCATCTCCAAGAGTTGACACTTGCAACTTTAAATCTCAATGAAACAGGAATTGCAAAAAGAAAACTTGACAGGTTATTCCAAATAGTGTCAGTTTTATATCTAAAGCTGATTAAGAACAAAAGATGTTAGGTAACAGCATCATTTGTAACCAGACATTTATGGGAGCTTCAGCTATTAAAGATGAAACAAATGAAACACAAACACCCTCCCTGGCACTATACTGCCTTATCTTTTCAAAGTCAGAACTTAGAAAACTTCATTTAAATATAGACTTCAGAAAAAAACCCTACATTTCTAAACAAATGTGACACCAAATACCTGCTTAAACAAATACATCTCCTTTCCTAAAGAAAACAAAGCCTATTTAGCCATTATTCTTTTATTTATTTATCCACTTTGTCTTTAAAAATCCATCAAGAAATGAACATTTTTCTCAAAGAGAATTTAATGCAAATCATAATTAAAACATTACATGAGCTCTTCTGCTTGCTTATGTCATGCATACATTTTCCATTTTTTCCCTAAAGTAACCTGTGTCTTTAATCTTCTAGAGTCAACATTTATCTCCATAAACTGCAAAAGTGTGATGCTGGCAGGCTGATGTCACCTGGTAATACTTTCCACTTTACCACAATTTAAGCCACGTGGGGACTCAAGATGACAAAGTGAGATCCCAACATCCCATGTTCCAAAGTGTTTTAAGCAGGAAAGCTGTGGCCATCCTAAAAGGTAACAGGAAACCATCATCTTACCCTGCCAGGCAAAAACTCCCCGTTTTAGAAGGCTGAGTTTAGAGAGAAAAAATAGGATAAAACTTGTGTTTTACAGCTACATTTAAGTACTTTAATAATGAAGAGATCAGTCACAGGAAAGTATTCTAAAGATTAAGAATAAAGTCTGCACAAAGAAGAACTGTTTCTTTGAATTTATTTAAACACCTTTAAAAAGTTGAGTGAAATTTCCCATGTCTCAATACAGGAGCATTTTCCAAAGCTTTACAGCACAACACATAAAACAATCAGGATGTGCAAATTCTGACTGTCAGCACAATCTGTGGCACCACAGCCCCAGCTGCTCACCATCACCTACAGGATGAAAATCTGTATTTCAGTACTACAGCTTTTATTTAGAATCACAGAATGCTTTGGGTTGGAAAGGACCTCAAAGCCCATCCAGTGCCACTCCCTGCCATGGGCAGGGACATCTTCCACTGTCCCAGGCTGCTCCAAGCCCCCTTCAAACTGGCCTTGGGCACTGCCAGGGATGGGGCAGCCACAGCTGCTCTGGGCACCCTGTGCCAGGGCCTCCCCACCCTCACAGGGTACAATTTCTTCCTAAAACCCAATCTAAACCTACTCTCTGTCAGTTTGAAGCCATTCCCCCTTGTCCTGTCACTCCAGGCCCTTGTAAATAATCAGCTCAGCACAAGGGGAGTTCAGGGACAGGGCAGGGCCAGCTCTCACCACCAGCACCCCCAGGTCCTTCTCCCAGGGCTGCTCCATCCCCTCATCCCCAGCCTGGACTGATCCTGAGGGTTGTCCTGACCCAGGTGCAGGCCTGACTTGGTCTTGTTGAACCTCATGGGATTCCCATGGGCCACTTCTTGAGTTTGTCCATGTCCCTTTGGATGACCCTGTCCTTCAGGTGTGTCACCTGCACTGTTCAGCTTGGTGTCATCTGCAAATTTATTGATACACAAACAATTCCTGCTTAAACTACAAATGTGCTTTTGCTCTGCTGCATCTTTCAGGCACATGGTGTGCACTTGGGGTGTCCTGTGCAGGGCCAGGAGTTGGACTTGATGATCCTGATGTGTCCCTTCCAACTCACCACATTCTGTGATTCTATGATCTCTTCCTGAGAACTGTAACCTTTCTGGGTAAATCAGAGGGTCAGCCGTGTGACACAAGGCCTAATCCTGTAAGAAAAGTACTTCAATTTTTTATGGCCTCCAGACAACAAAGTCTGTTCTTTCCATTAAAACTTTGTGGGGTTGTCCTTATTTCCCCAAGGATGTTTCTAGTGCTAATAAAGGGTCACAGCACCACACTGCTTTGAAGGTTGATACTGCACAACTACACAACTTCTTCAGCATTTTTCACCTTCAGGCCTGAAAAGGACAATCCCACTGAGTGTGAGCATTTGCTACCCTGTTATCAAGGAGCAGAGCTCCCAAGGCAGAGATGGAATCACTGCCCTGGCAGCAATTCCCACCAGGGTATGACTGCACAGGAGCAGATACTCTGTGACTCACACCCTGAGCTCTTCACTGGGGTTTTGGAAGGAGCAGAGCTGGTACTGGTGACAGTGACCCCACCAGAGCTGAGGTCTGTAAAATGCACAGACTCCTCACATTGCATCCTGTGCCTGGTACAGTGTGGCAATCCAGGGCCTGTGTGTGGCCAGGATCCAGCAACACAGCAGCCACACAAACACTGACAGGAAACCACACATCCACTGCACATTTCTCTCAGTTGTACATTAAAGAGACAATTTTAAACCCAGCATGAAGTTTCAGGACATAATCAATTTTTTTTCCTTTAAAACCTCTAACAACTACTAATTCCACTTTGTTAAACAAAGACAGGAGAAATTCACACCAACTTTCCAATCAGTGTTACCAATTTCTATTGTGCATTTTATACACGACTTTCTACACAACTATTCTCAATGACTTACAGACTAAGAAACTGCAATACTTGAAAAATAAGCAATGTTACCAAAACACAGCTTCTCATTTTAAGTCAAGATGACTTTCTGCCTATCTCACAGGTTTCTTTTTAAAATGGATCACTTCCAGCGCAGGAGATTTTGCCAGGATTATTTGTCAATGTCTGAAGAGAAGGCAGTTCACGGAGTTGTAGCTGTCAGCTCTTACAATGGTCACCACATGCATGCAGAATCCCAGCCACTCCCAATATTACCTACTGCAAAAAAACAAGCTTAGGGTCCCACAGAAAGATTTAATCTAGCCAAGGCTGTCACTTTTAGTGCCAACAGATATCGTGAGCATTGTCACTTTTCCTTTCCTGTGAAAGGCACTCACAAGTTAAAGATGTTTTCTTAGGTGCCAACTCAGCAAGCAAACTGAGCTCTGGGGAACAAGGTGATCCTTCTACTCACACATCCCCACATGTACAACCAAAAGATACTATGAAATGTGTGTGCAGCACATTTCAAAGCCTCCCACAATCACCCCAGTGACTTCAGGAACACCCCAATAAATGGACTCAACTAAAATCCAGACAAGCTTTCAGAGCAACCATGGGAAGCAGTGAAATACATACAACTCAAGAGACCTAAAAAGAACAGAGCGACCTGACTTTCCTTAGAAAAATTTATGCTCATTGGTTAAGCTGCTGCTAGGCCAAGGGAAGGGCATATTCCTTTGTTACTTCCACTGAGCTCCAAATATCACAGGCAAATCTTCAAATGGGCTGCCTGCAGATTCCCACAAACTCTCATTATTATTTCATCTTTTCTTTCTTAAAGTCATGACTCAACAGGAGGGTATTTCTAACAGTTTTGTCTGACACTATCCTCTATACAGTAAATAATCAAGTGTACTTTGCCATCAAATCTTGTTAAACCACTGTCACCTTCATTAACAAATTTTGTTAAATGGTGATTTTTTTATCAACATAGTGCTCCTTTTCTCTCGTGAGTGAAATGCTTTACTCCACCCACAACACTGACACACAGCCACACACTGGTGCTCCTCAGCCCCCAGGGTATCTGTGCCAACACAACCTGGTCAGCATCACATGAGATTCACAAGGAAAACCTCTGTATGCTTCTGTTTCTCAAGCAGGGTCAAAACCACTACACAAAGGGCAAGTGTAACACAAAAAAGCCTTTTTTTTCTAGCATCCTGTAGTACTTCCACAAACTGTGCTGCTCTTCCAGAAGGACTGCAGGACCCAGTAATCTAAAAAACACCACACATTTTGGTCTTGGTAAATCAAACAAGAACACAAACTTTGGGCTGACAGGGGTTGGGTTTGCTTTGTGGAAGACATCACTGCAATGTTTTTTTTATTTTATAGTTGTAGATCTTTATTTCTGCCATTGCTTGAGGTCAAGGTCCGTGCTCAGATCTGTGATGCATGTGACAGTACCGGAAGATACAGGAAGAGATTTCCTTTCCTGAATCTCCAATCCAAACTTACTTCTTCCTGTCTTGAATTTGCTGAGTTTTGTGTTTGCATGTAGATAAATGCCTAAAATGCAGTTGAAGTTCAAGGCAATTTGGCACCTTTTTCAAGAGCCCTAGGGAGATCACCTAGACATTTAGCACACCCACCCAAGAAATTACTCCTGTACCTTTTTAGAATCTACGCAGCTACAACTGATTCAGTAAGGTTTGAATTGTGGCTTTCCATTAGAATTACAAGAATGGAAGGAAAAAAAAGATACCTTGTATCCAAATTCAGGCATTGCAGATGCATCCCAGTGGCTAGGACAGGTTTGATTTGGAGTAGAAGAATCCCTCTGGCTGCTTGCAGACAGAAAATGAAGCGTTAGTAATTCTAGTACTGCTCCAAACATTCCCATTTGGAGCATCCCCTTTGGCCAATTCCTGTTTTTAAAAATTAACAAAATAAACCACAAAGAAACTGGGAAAGAGCCTCAGTCTGTAAGCTGGGCTCTGCATGCTGCCACTCAACCATCACAGGCCTCTTGCACTTGCTTTTTTAAATAACAGCTGTGGCTGGAGCGCCTGGAGTAAAGCGTACCCCAGGCAGCAGGCGATGCAGCAGGACTGCAGTTTGGGATACAGTTTCTGTTGCTCAGTCCCATGGATACGCTTTCTCCAGCAGCACCTGGGCTCTTTGTACAACTACTGCCAGCACTGGCAGCCATTTTGCCTTGTAATTGCTTCTAAAATATGAAAAAACAACCTAAAGAGCACTTACCCTGTCTTTATCTTCTGCACATCTGCAGAAGACACAAATTTCGGTCGCCTGCAGACCCGTCTTCGAGTTTTAAACGTAGTGTTTGTCTGGGTCATTTCTTGAGGAGAAAAAAGAGCAGGAAAGAAAAGTCATGGCCAAGCCTACAAAATGGGGTCATTAATTAAGGACAGTCACTCTTTAATGAAAACTGCATATTGACTGTCAATTCTGCTGCTGAGGAATAGTTGCACAAAGGCTGTATAAGCTTCCTGTCTTTCCTGTAACTCTGTGATTGAACCTGTGCCTCTCTTGCTTGCTCTTTAAACATTGCTACAGCAGCATGAATAGATGCTCAACTTGTATTTTTTACCATCCACAGAGTTAAATTACTTTACTTGAGGTTTACGATGACTTTATCTGAAGACTATGAATCTTTTATTTCTGGTCAGATGTGAGTGTCAAGGAATAAGGGGGGAAGGTTACTTTTTTAAGGAATTTCCTCTGGGCCATCACTACCTCACTTCCAGTAAGTGAAATTGGTGGTGTCAGAAAATGAAGTCATAGCTTCCAAAAGCTGGGAGACTTTACAAGACTCCGTAATGCACTGCATAGTTGTAGATAAGAACCTTTAAAATTACTACCTTTAAAATTGAGTTCATACTGATGCTGGCCAGCCTGGAAATGTACAACAGAACTCGGATCTGCTTGATACAAATTCTCAATAACAGCAGAAGATGGTGAGGTCGTGCTGTTCCCTTCTTCCTTTGTGAGGAGAAGAGAAAAAAAAGAAAGTGAATGAGAAGTATCACAATCAGGACAAACTCTGGATAACTAGCTGGGGTAGAGGGAAAGAAGTAGTAAAGAACAGGGTGATGAGGAATCTACCCAGAACTGTGGTGGCCTGAGGCTCAGTACCAAACATCTGTAACATACACACAAATACATAATTAGTAATGATGGATACACATATATTCCATTTAAATTCCTGTAACAAGTTGTGCTGGTTTCGGCTGGGGTAGAGTTAAATTTCTTCCCAGCTGCTGTGTAGTGTCTGTGTTTTGGATTTGTGCTGAACAGTGCTGATAACACAGGGATGTTTTAGTTCTTGCTGAGCAGGCCATGCACAGAGCCAAGGCCTTTCCTGCTCCCCTCCCACCCCACCAGTGATGGGACTGGGGAGCACAGAGAGTTGGGAGGATCCACATCCAGGACAGCTGACCCCAGCTGGCCACAGGGACATCCCAGAACATATGGTGTCACTCCAGTATACAAAGCTGGGGGGAGAAGGAAGGAGGAGACATTTGGAGTGATGATGTTTGGTTTCCCAAGGCACTGTGCCCTGTGATGGAGCCAGGCTTTCCTGGGATGGCTGAGCACCTGCCTGTCCAAGGGAAGTGAGGAATGAATCCCTTGTTCTGCTTTGCTTGGGCACACACTTTTGTTTTATCTTATAGTCTTTATCTCATCCCACGAGTTTCCTCACTTTTACCCCTCCAGTTCTCTGCCTAGTCCCACAGCAGGGGAGGGATCAGGGCTGAGCTGGCCCCTGGTGTGATGGATACACTCAACTCCTTACCAAACCAGAGTTAGTTTGGTTCAGGCTCCAAAGGAGGTAAAGACCTAGGCCAAGAACTTTTCTAATTACAACCTGCTCTCTGAAAACCCACCAAGGAACAAGATGACATGGTGAACACTGATGCATATGAGCTTGGAAACAAATACTGATGATGGGATTAATGCATGAATAGCAGGTGGCTCTTCCAAGACTGATTTGCCAAGGAAAAAAAGAAAGTTGTGGGTGTAAGGAGTCATACTCTTACCTTCTACTTTGCCTGTGATTTAACTATGAGCCAACCACTTCATTCCACAGACAGGAAAGCCTGAGTGAGCTCCTTGCAAGCTCTCCCTGCTAAGGAGCAGCTGCACAGCTGTGATCTCTCCTGGACCTGGGACACCTCTCAGGGTGACTCCTTGAGGCTGAGTACTCCTTGAGGTTACTCTCTGGGTCTTTTAAACTGTGCTCCATCCAACACCTTTCCCTGTGTACTTTTCCAAGCCCCTGGATCACCATTTGTGCTGCTATACCATAAACCATATGGGGTAAACTCTCCTGCCTCGGGGGAAGGTGAGATTCTATATTTATTTATTTTCCTGCATTTTTCAGACATTACTTTCTCATTAGAGCACTTGGACCTACAAGGAAAAAGACTGCATTTGGTCTGAGAGAGCAGAGTAACCCTTTCATGTCCAAGGAAGCAGGGCAGTGCTTAGAAAAGAGGCAATTACTTCCCATGTATCTTAAGGACAGTGTATATATGTTAAATCTCTGTAGGAGCCACGGACAACTCCAAAAGGGAGCTCTCTTCCCTCCAGCCTGTCAGCATTTTATCATGACTGTTATGAACAGCTGAAGCTTCACTGCCTTACCCAACGCTGTAAAATTCAAGCACAAGGATTCACCTGATTAATCCCGTTGAGAAAAGGGGATACTATGCAGACAGATTCCACATATTCCTGAAGAAGTGACTCAAAGCCCAAGATATGAACTCACCTGTTCTCCATACTCAATCCATTTGCCTTGGTCATTCTTCCAGTACCAAATCCACTGTGTGGTCAGTACGAATGTGGGTTTTGTGACTGATGATGGTGTAGAGAGGCGTCGAACCGGAGAAGAAGAGCAGGTCATTGTCTGGAAATTAATGTTCCTGCTTGGCAAGCTGCAAGGACAAATTCAGGTTTATTATAGTTAATAGTACATTTTTTATCCTCTAATCCCCAGTTCAAGCTGGTGCCATTTTCTTTAATATAATGTGACCAAACTTAATTCGATCTAAAATAAGAGTATTTATTTCCCACAGCACATAGCAGCTCTGGAAACCATGTCCAAGCTTCAGAAGTGAACTCTGGCCTGAGAGACACTAAATGCCACCTCAATCACATGAGGCACTGCCAGTTTTACAGTGTGAGGCTCCAAGTACAGTGTGGCAAAAGGAACTTCTGTGATAATTAAGTGTGGTTACAGTCTTTCTCAGTACAAAAGCAGAAGGTGGAAAGTGTGTGACAGAATTTGCCAGCAAACATCCACAGCCCATCAACTTTGCTCTTTTTCTGTGCTTACAAAGGATGCAACCACAGCAGTGAGTTCTGCAAACTGCATTCATCACTGGAGCCACCTGGGCTCTTACTCCTGAGAGGCTTGAAAAGTTAATGCCCAGGCAGGAAGGCTTTGATGGCAGTCTTCTCTTGGGAATATTGCTTGTGATCTCCAGCAAACTGCAAATCAAAATAATCTGGTGCCTTAAGAGGCATGGGCCAAAACTAGAATACCATTTTGTGAAGCCAAACTTGGGGTCCCCTATGAATCCAGGTAGCTTTGAGAGGGACTTTTCAGAAAGGAGTTAAAAGGAAAACACACTCTTAAATTAGAAAGGAAACAGAAAAAAAAAAATACATGGGCTGCTCAGACAAAGGGCATTTCATAAAATGTCTCTAGGCACGTAACAGATTACTATCACTGTTATTACAGATACTAGCTGTAGTAGGAAAGGAACAGCCATAGAGAAGGATCAGCTCTGAAGTGTTGTCAAAAGGCCCAACTTCATTACTGTAAATAAACTGATTAATGATCTGAAATACTACTATTTTAAACACTGTATTCCAGTGGCTTTTTACCTTGTACAGAGCTTTAAATGCAAGATATAGTTCTGTTATTTTTAGAGGACAAAACTGGGGTGGGATTTTCAAGCAATCTCACTTTGCTTTTTTACAAGGAAAAATTCTCATTTTTACATCCTCCCAGTTTCTGAGAGGCTCAGTAACCAGAAGCTGAGAAGCCAGAAACTTTTAGGACGAACTACACGGGCTCAATCACAATACCCCAAGCAAGGAGTCCAGCATTACTACACCTGATGTTCGCTGGGTCACAATAGGCCTTTTCAATTTCCTCCATCATGGAAAGCACATGCCAGCTCAACCCATCATGTATCTCCCATTTATAGGGCAAATAGTAATGAATAGAGTTGCATTTATCTGTAACGAGATCAGACATAGTCAAGAACTCAGCAATCACTAACACTGAGAGCAAGACAAGAAAAAACCAAGCATCTTCTACACTTTGTGGATTTTTCTCCTGGGTTTTGGTATAAGCAATGATGACAGAGTGTTGAAAACAGAAGCAAAGTGTGTTTCTGCAGTCTTACCAGGAAAAGCAACATGTATTTATACATATATACACACACACTGCCAAATGTATTTGAAAGACACCAGAACCTTCCCTTTGCTAAGACACAACATTGGCAGCTGGGAGAGCAGTGCCACAGATAAGAAGTGCATGTTATGTGTCACACAACCACGTGTCTCAGCTGTAAAAAGCCTACTCTACACATCACATAAACACTCTGATATATTTGGTTCTCTTTTCCTTAGTCCCTTAGAAATCATGGGGCAGTTGCCAAAGCATAAAGTCAGCTCATAACTTGATCTTCTAGCTACAGAAAGGGTAACACTACACACTTGAATGGCTTTGCCACAGAAACGTACCCAAAGCCTGCCCCCATCAAAAGGGCTGAAATAGGCTGAATTATCCAGAGGAGAAAGGGTTTAAGTATACCATTTGGCTTTTTTCTGATTATGTTTGTAATTCTGACAGCATTTACTAGTGACTTGGAAAGAAAAGAAACTATTGAGGAGGCACAATTGCCACCGACACTCCATGTGCCACCACTAGCCCCAGCCATTGTGGCTCTGCAGACACCTGCTCTCCAATGACATTACTTTTCATAAAACTTACCCCTGTTTCTGCAGTACCTCCAGACATAGAACAAACAGATCTCATCACAGTTATCTTTTTTGTTGTCCTTTGAGGCTTCATCAGAGGAACTGTCCTTTTTACCTACAGCAAAGAACACAGCAGTCCATATTTGCTCTAAGATACTGCATTTGGTACTTCATCCCAGACATAACAAGGATTTGACTGCAGTAGCAAAGTCAAGCACTTTCAGGATCTGACTATCTCCCATACAGCCCAACACAGAGGTCAGGGATTTGTGACTGAACAGTAAACCCTGACTCTGGAAGAAGGCTCAGTGAGGAAGGGCAAGGGCAGTGTCAGGGAGCTCAGAACAACACCAGGTGTGACTGACAATGGTTCCTGCAAAGAAGCTGACTTTGTCTACACACCAAGGGGACCAGAGGGTGCAGAAATGGCAATGTCAGCTGAGCAGACTGACTGGGAGTAGAAATGTTTCTCTCCAAGTCAGCCAGACCAGCATGGGGGGAGCGAACACGACTCAGCCCCACGCAGAGGTATCAAACCTAAACAAGCAACCAAAGAATTTTAAAAACAGCAATAGGCTTGAGCTGGCTTCAACTTCCCCAGGGACTGGGGACACCCAGTGAGTAAATATTGTGACAGTGAGTATATTACACAGATCTGCAATGGGAATACCATTATTATTGTGATTGAACTGTGCACTGTAATTGCTATGTTTTGTAAGTCAACATTTGTATTTTGTTTCCAGTGGATTTTGCTTCGCTTTGCTACATCAGAAATGTCACTGTACTGGACATGGGTAGAATAAGATGTGATTTTCTTCATAGCAACCCACATGATGCTCTTTTAAGATTTTGACCAAAGCAATGCTGTTAACATACTCGTGCTCCAGCTTTTGCTGAACAGTGATATACATCAAGACCTTAGTTTCTCACCCTGTCCCCAGACTGAATAGAATTAGGGCTGCACAATAGCTTGGGAGGGGACACGAGTGGACAAAGGACCCAAACTCACCAAACATTGCATACCATACAACATGAAGCTCAGTAATAAAAGGGAGAAGATGGAGTTTTAGGAGGGTTAGCTACCTTTGGCCAGGAATCTGGCTAGGCATCAGCCTGTGTATGGGAGGCAGTGAGTGACTGCCTTTGTATCACTTCTTTTGCTTGGTTTTCCCCTTCCACTTATTATTTGGGGGATTTTTCCCTTTCCCATCTAGACTCTCAATTTTTTTTGCCTTTATTCTTTCTTTTCTCTTCCCCTTGGGCATCGGGGGGAAGTGAAGATGTGGCTGTGTGGTGCTCACTAAGGTTAGTCCACAACACCTTCGTGACATCCACTCTCTTTAGATAAGCTCATCTCAAGACCGGAGGGCTGGAAACAATCCCTACCTTTATCTTTATCTCCTGCTCCTGTTGGCAACTGGCCTTTGCTCTGAACAGTTACAGTGCTACTGGGACCTGCAAGAGAAGACTGAATGAACAACACTGCTGAACCAAAGCTCAGTTAGCTGGCAATATAGGTATACTATAT
>VZTZ01048670.1:0-23066 GCA_013400955.1 Drymodes brunneopygia | reverse complement strand
CAACTTGCTGTATTAAAGAGATACCTGCAGGTGATCAGCAAAAAAGCCCAGCTAGCAGCCATGTTTAGTTTGCTATCCAAGTGCTACAGACAATCCCTTGTAATACCTTCTTGAAAAGAAAGCTTTCATTTGTTCCTTCTTGGCATCTTGGCTTTTCTCTGAAGTATAAACAAAAATGGTTTTATTGGTAAGTAAGCACCTGTGAGCAAGAGCTTCTCTGTCTCATATCCCCACTCCTTCTTCATAGCAAGCTAAGAGCTGCTTCTGACCTTGTAACCTGTTGATGTGAGAGTACTTCTGTGACTTGATTAAAAACAGCAGTCCAGACAGTGAAACAGAGGTCTGTGAGAAAAGTACATGCCTATCTGGTGGTTTGGGTGTAACGAAGATTGATGGCTTCTAAAAGTGACCTTGCTCCTTGTGTAGCCTTAGCAGTATTTCAAGAAGCCTAAGTAAATAAATGTTTTATACTATGATTCCTAATCAAGCTAAGGAGAATACTTCACATAATAAGCAAGGAAATGATGCTTGGATACATTTCTCAGAGTCAGCATTTCCCAAGTGGGTGATAAGGAAAGTCCTACCTTCATAATCCCATCATTGCTCTTGAGAAGTATTCGAGGATGATATGAGCTGATATGTAAGCCTGTCACCATGAAAAAAACCCCACTTTTTCTTTATTTGTTTTGTTTTCTCTAATTCTGTATTATGGGCTGTGTTCACCTCTGGGTTTATATGACTTCAGTAGGACCTGAGGGGGTTCAGCAGTTTGTTGAATAGCTAAGAAAAAAATTAGAACTTAGAAAAAACTTACTTCACCTGAAATAGTGGCAGCACTCTGCCTGTGGCTTTTCTATGCTCTCTTCAGTTACCAGACATGGCACCTTTTTAAACCAAAGAATTTCTGGAGTGTCATTTGCTGCAGGTACCTTTTTTTTTTTTTAACTCTCATGGGTAAATGTTGAAGAAATGGAGTGGGGAAATCTCTGACTGTAATCTCCAAAATCCCTCCTGTCTGGTCTTACTGGCAATTACAGTAGTAAATGCTGTTTATATCAGATTGGACAGATGATTCCCCTCTGTTTCTTCATGGAGTGAAATCAGCTGGCACTCTCTGTGCTTTTCTCAGAACTGGAATAGGAAATAAAATGAGAAGTCATTGACCATTTATATTATTTTTACCCTCCTTAAGATTTTTGCCTGAAACTTTTCACGTGTTGAAGGACTATTGTCCTAGGATCACATACTCAGTTGTGCAGGTGTCATTTCATGACTTTAATCTATATTTAGAATTTGAAGATTTTTTTCCTTTGGAGACATAAGTATTTGAACATTTTCATGTACTTCTCAATGAAGGTCAGTCTCTCTGATGATTGACACAGTGAACTGCATCTGAGGCTGTTTTCAGAAGTAGAAACTGAGTTTTGCAAAAGCAAGTCTCCTCTAGACTCCCAGGGTAGTTGGTGCAGAAAGGCTCTTCCAGATGTCTGTTCAGATCGCCTAAAAAGGAGTTCAAAATAGCTTTTTTAATGAGTTTCTTTCTCATTTTCTCTATACTAGCCATGTATTGACCTCAGGAGGTTAAACTCCTGTGGCTAATTTTAGTCAGTGAATAACCTTGCCACCTCCAAAATTCAACTACTTTCATCTGGTAATGTTTCATAACCTCTTTGCATTCATTTTGCCTGGAAATACTGATGCTGACAGAGAAGAAGGGGCTGTAGTGTTTTATCCTATGGCTCTTTTGCTCGCCTCTTTAATTTTTTTCTTTATTTTATCTGCTATTCTATGTAAAATCTTCATCATTTGTCATATATAGGTTACTGACCTGAAAGTTGTACTCAGAACATCGAAGCAGTTTCACTTAATTCTTCAAATAAATATTGAAGCTACTGTAAAACTGAAGAAAAGATTTAATTGCAGATTTAGGCAGGCAGAGAAAGAGGTCTCGAAAGCTGAAATCATGATTCACAAGCCTAAAAAAGGAAGAAAGAAACCTAAGTGAAACCTTTCGTCAGCAACCTCCAGTTCTTGCTCTCCCACCCAAATTAATTCAGTGAGGTTTCTCAAGCCTTTTTAATTGAAATAATTTATTTTGACCTCAAACACAGGTTATCATAGGCCAGAAAATAAGCAGCAGTTATTTTCATATTTTTTAATAAAATAAGATGGCAAATATAATTACCTATTATGGTCAATATGCACTCCTGTTAAACTGAGTTATTGCCTTAATTGTGAAGGTACCACACTTACTAAAACATCTAGAAGAATAAGTGTACTGGTTCTGCTTTGCTTTGCACTGATGAAAATGGGCATCTTGGTGAGATTCATGAGAGAATTTCATGGAGAGACTGAAAAAGTCCACCCTGATCAGGAATCACAGCCATTGTACCCACGGATCCTTACAATAGAGGGTGGGTTTTAAAGCAACAATTACATTCATGTGGGCCTTTAAGAAAATATATGTGATTTGCAGTAGTCACTCTGTGACATTGTTTGATGTCTGTGTGGGCTGCAATGCAACAAATTTGTCACTCTGCTAGACTGAGAATGGAACAGGCATTGCAGTCATGCCAATCACAGCCCAGACCCGGTGATTTTCATTTCCTGAAGCACTGAATTGCTCTGCCAAATGATGAGACGCCTCTTTGCAGGTTTTACTTGTACCTGATGAGGAGGTGTGAAATTTCCTGACTGTGTCTGAGGCTGACCAGGTGCAGGGCATAAGGAAATGCCACTCTGAGGTGCATGAAGGATGGCAAGCTGTACTCTCTAGAAATGGCTCCTGTGCTGATTGATACAAAAGAAACTTGAACATTCTATTCAGACTAGGGCAACCAGTGGGAGGCCCAGGTTTCCTGGAAATTTTCAAAGACAATAATTCTTTTTAATCTCTTTAAATTACCTTAAGGACATCTGCTTGTAACATGAATGATTAATTAAGTCAATACCTTTCAGAAGTGAACTGTAGATCATTAAAAAGCAAAAACACTCAGCTGCTGTTCAAAGGTCTATCCTGCAAGAATTTATCTTAATGACAGGGTCATCGCTGACTTTAATAGTGCAGGGTTATGAACTAATCATTGCTTATTACCTGCTGAGATCTAGATCTTGATCCTAAGAAGGTAGCAGTAGCTCTTAGAAGGAATAAGGCGTTTCTTCAGTTGAACAAAGATTTTTGAGTTGAGCCCTTAGATTCAGGACCATGGTGGCATTGCAGAAGACACAGACACTTCTGTGAGACCAAAAGGGCCATCTGAAGCTGTGTTTTAGTGGTTTGACACACAAGAACAAATCCCAAGGAGCAGATTCCACATCCTCTGTGTTTCCTTCCAGTCCCCTCAATTGAATAAAACTGAGCAGGGTGTGTGTGAGTGCTCGCTGTAAGAGAAGTGGGATCTGACCCATGTTTTCATGACTCATGTAATGAACACCAGAGTCTGACTCCATGACATGTGTCCAGGTAGGGCTGAGCACATTTTCTCTGCTTCAAAAGAAGATAAAATCTCCAAGGAGTCTTTTTGCAAGTGACGTCCCACAAACAGAGCAGATACCTTACAATCGCATTTCAACGTGCTTAAAAATAAGTTGCAAGGAGCACTCATCAATCTCCTGTGGTTGTCTCAGCATGGGACTGTCCTATCCTGGATACACTGACTTAGTGTTGCCTTCTTACCTTGGAGGAGATAATATGCTTTGGCTCTTTTTATGGTACATTGGCTCTCTTTTTGGTATACTGGCTGAGACCTTGGGCTCATGTGTGTGATCTTACCAGAGCTGATTTCTAACTCAGACAGGAAAAATTAAGGACATTTGAACTGGACCTCCTTTTTCTGTGCAGATACTTGGATAGCTTACATTGAGTCAGGAATGTTTTAAGCTATGTGAGTAACTTCACAAGTTGTGCTTCCGGCATCAAAAGGAAGGATCTCTAGTCTAAACACAGCCCCATAAATAACAAATGGTGATATCTGATGTGGTTTAAATATTCCTGATTCCTGTTGCCCACACTGGGAGCCTGGACCCAACAGTCGCACATTTGTACCATATAAAGGAAAAGGAGGACCCCACCCACACAGCAGGGAAACTTCAACATCTCACAGAGCATCCATTGAGGAATAGCAGAGGTTCAGAGTAGACAGTTTCTCCAATCAAAAGACCAGTATCATCACCAAACCCACCTTTTTGGGTGGATAGAGTTCACATGAATTGCTCACTGCCTACCAAAATAAAATCAAAAGATATTCAGGATGTCTGCAATATATATCATTAGTCGCTTAGAAATAGCATGACACCTTGACCCGTTTCTTCCAGCCAGGGCCTTTAATTGCAATGAATAATCAATATTTCCTGAGCCTAGTGAATGGGATGAGATAATTGTGCAGAAAGCCTGCGTTAACTACATTTGAAAGAGTAATATGTTCTAAGTGCTAATGGTGTGTTCTGAGGTCTGCCACTGACCTCGGGCGTCACACTTGAGCCAAAATTATCAAATTTACATGTCTTAAGAGAAGCAGAGATTGTCATCTTTGGGTGTGCAATTAAGCAGCGTGGTTTCCCCCAAAACCCTTTAAAGTGTGTCAAGTGGGAGCCTGAGCAATGAGGTCTCTTAATCACATTGGAAGTGTTAACAAAAGAAACTGCTGCAGTGCCAGTTGTAATCAGAATTGGTGAAAAACTGTGATGGTTTGTTCAGAGCTCCTTCGAATGGGAATCATTCAGCTTGCAGTTTTCAACCTCATAGTCTGAGGTCTGGCCAGCTGATGAGACATCTCTAAAAACACATAGTGTTTTATAAATGTTTGGCGTTAGGATGCTGAACAGCTGCTTCTATTACAAGGGCACTGGTAAGTGAAGTTCCTATTGCCTTGCTGACCGAACACAGGCATTTCTCATTAAAGACCCAAATCCACAACCTGCTGGTCAATCTTAGCCTTCCTGACAGTTTCTTATGAGAAGAATATCTGTCTGGTTGGAAGCTCTGGTCTCTCAGTGGGAATTTAGCAAGCTATTTCCATCTGTTGCTGCAGGCTGTGTTTCAGAGTATGGGTTCATTTGTGACTCATGTTTCTTTTCTCTCCTTTCCCTCCCCCTTTCTCTCTCTCATCTTCTTTCCTCTGCAGAGGGGGTAAGAATGAGCCAGAACCAGAGCAACCAATCCCTCGAAAGGTGCAGATTCGTTCTCTCCCTTCCTTGGAGGATATTGATCCAGACGTGTTAGATAGCATGCACTCATTAGGCTGCTTCCGTGACCGAAATAAACTCTTACAGGACTTGTTGTCGGAAGAGTAAGCACTTGCTCAGTCTTCATATCAGTTGGGTGTCCAGGGGCTGGGATGCTTATGAAGCTGGGGAGAGGTAGAGAGCACTTTAACTGGTGTCTCTCTCTCTGAGTGACTGGTAAGAACTTCTCACCCTCTGGCTGCTCATTTGCTGGTGAGGTGTTGGGAGCAAGCTCTGAGCCTTTCTTACTCTGTGGGTCAGAAGCTCACAACCTGACCAGCAATGGGGACATGGTGCTGTTTCTTCCCTAGGTGCCATGCCAGGTGACTTCATTAAAACATGGGGCGTACAGTCCATGTGGGGAGGTATCATTGCTGATATTTGTGTTTGATGTGCTTTGGTTGCCAAATTTTTATCTATTTCAAGCCTATGCCTAAGAGCTGGTGTATCTCCTGAGGTGGTAAGTAGGACATGTAGTAGAATGAGCACTTAGAGACTCAGGAGATCTGTCTGACTGCCGTTCTTGGTTTGGACTTCCTGGGGACACATTACCTTGACTGTCCTGTGCCTCTGTTCTGTGTGTGTAACAGGGAATCTTATTTCCTTTCCTCACTTACTGCTTGTTGGAGACAGCAAAGGTCTCAAAAGCTCTGTGGGTTGTGTATCTAGCTGTCATATACCTGACCACTTCCAACTCATTTAGAATAACTGTGACTGTTTGTTTGATGAGAAGGTTTTATGTACATGTTGACATTTCTTTCTTTCCAAATGTAAAGATTTTCTTCTTCTTCTTTTTTTTTTTTTTTCAGAGAAAACCAAGAAAAAATGATTTATTTTCTTCTGCTTGACCGGAAGGAGAGGTATCCTAGTCATGAAGATGAGGATCTTCCCCCTAGAAATGAAATAGGTACTGCAAATATGACCTCAGTCTCCATGAACCCATCCGAACTAGTTCCTCCCCACCTTTTTTTAATTTTAGTTTTCTTTTAATTTAAATCCAAACCCTAGCATGACTGTTACTTTCCCACTGAAATGGTATACACAGCACTGGTGAGAATCTTCAGCCTGGGGCAGGCAAGTCTGTTCCATGGTTAAACTCGAAGGCTTCATCTCTCTGTCTCACAGTGCAGAAACATCCAAGTAGGTCTTGAATGGGATCTTTAAAAATGTGCTGTGAACTGACAGGCTGTCTCTGTGCAGGCAGACAAGCTTTAGTATCATCTAGTGGCAGAATTTTCTAGTTCCAAGTCTCCATGCAGTGCTGCAGAAAGGCTGCTCATGCACTTCAGTTAGCAAGAAGCTGTGTAGCTGCATCCCTTTGCAGTTATATACATACACATTCTCTTCTCTGTAAGTGAATACATGCACTGCTGAAAGCATGAATCATATAACTTAGCTGTTTATAGTACATAAATCAAACTCTCATGTTTTTAGATTTAGAAAGATTTTAAAAGCTTAATGCACAATAAGGTTATATATCTTATAAAGTGTTGCCCTGCTTTGCAGGGTTCTATATTAGTAACTGTAATACAAGTTTCCCGTGCTTTTTCTGTAAACACGGTCCTTGTTTTTCCTAACTGGCCGGGATTGTTTTGCACTTGTAGATTGTTTTTCATTCCTTTCCCCTAGGGTGGAGAAAGATGATTAACCATGTCTTTGTCCTGTAAACTTTCAGAGGTGTTAACCCCTCTCACCAATCCTTGATTGTCTTTAGAAACATATATAAATAAGAGAATAAAGAAGGGCAGGCCCCTTTTGGTTGGTCCTGCCTGGAGATTCAACTGCTGCTCTGAAACCTGCATTTTTCTTCTGTTGCCAGCTGTGCAACAATAAAGCTCTTGTGATACCACTTTATTCCTATTTATTCATTGGTTTTTTAGGGTGCTTCTGATCACCACTAATCCAGACAACAGGAAAACTGCTCCCCAAGGAACTAACTATATAAGTGACTTTTGATGTGCAGACAAGTTTAATAAAGGATTAGTCACTTCTAGCAATGATCTGAAACAGAATTTTGCATAGAAGTGTGGTGATTTTCAGGTATTGTACTTAAGCACTTTGAAGACTAGAGGCAAAGTGCCCTTTATTTTCACTGGAAAGCCTGGAATCTCACAAGCTTTCAGGGCAGTGTTATATTGCACTGCATTTGTTAACGCTTCATTGAATTATTAACCTGTCCAAGTTCCAGGCTCCAAACCCTATAATTTTGTAGGGAAATCTCTTCTGTGGGAGAAGAGATGAAAATTCTTAGTTAACACAGCAATTTTTAAACTCCTACCTGGATGGAGCTACAGAGACCATGTTAGCAGGGATCCTGATGAAGATGGGTAGGTGTGCTAGATGCAGGTCCTGTGGTCAAAAGCCCCTTGTTCAGTGCAGTTTGTCATCTAGCACTCTGCTAATCAGCTTTTGACTCAAACAGATTATCCTACCATGTAAGGATAGCATCATCTTGTTTTAGAAATGCTTTTGTCATAAGAAAAGAAACAAGGTGACTCTGGAATCTTCAAACCCAGCATGTAAGTGAATATGTAGCTGTGCCCTAAATACATCATATATCTCTTCCACATGCCAAAGTATTTTCATGGTTTGAACTGAAGTATTATGCTTCACTCTTGTATTTTTTTTTTGTGCAAAGAGTGAAAATCTTTCCTAACAGGGAAACACTGACTGTATCTAAGTCCCTCGCCAGCACATTTGAGCATTATTCTTTGAGTTCTTGTGTGTTGTATTTCCTCTTCCACAGGGGGTTTCCACATCCTCTGTTCCCAGCGGTATCACGGAGAACATGGGGCAAGGTTTAATTAGGAGCAGTCATGTGTCTGATGAATATCTCATCATTAGCCATTAGCAATGGCCTTGCACAAACAAAGAGAAGCAGAGGAAAAGTAACAGTTTAATAATAGCAGCTTGAGGAAACCATGTTCATGAGAGGTGTGCATTGTCAGTGCTCTAGCAAAAAAAAAAAAAACCAAAAACATCTGAGAGTATTTTGCTTGTTCCTCTTTGTTGTCATATTAAGTCTGAGAAAGGATGGAGACAGGTAAAAATATGGCCAGCTATAGCTTGCCCTTTCTTCTGGTGTTCCTTTTGTCTGTTTCAGCTGCATGAAGTTTCTTCAAAGGGCCAAGGAAGGGTCACTTCCAATATTTTTCATGTGCAGCTCCATTTTCTTTACTTGGAAACATAGGAATGAGAAACTTCTCAGTAACAAGAATGAATGTCAACTAATGTCTCCTTGAGAAAAAGGATTTTGTGGGGTGAAGTTTCTCAATAAACCGGAGAACAAGAGGTTTGGCCAGAACAGAGATAGAGATACAGGTGCCTCATCCAAACTCAGAAGATAAACCTTCTCACAGAAGGTGGATTTAAAATTGTATAATTACCTATATAATTCTGTCTTCTTATGTAAAAATCCTTAAGAATGGCTTTGCTTTTCTGATGTGAAATAAAAGGAAAATGCATCCTTAATACTGTCCCTGTCACTGGACTACAACTTGGTTTTTTTTCACGATGTTCAGAGAGTCAAAGAATAGAAGGGCAAATACTGGAGGTTTTCTTACTTTTAATTTCTATACTTCTACAAAATCTTCTACAGCTTTTGTGTGACACCACTTTAGTCATTATGGCAGGATGGGTGTGTATTTCACTATTTCTTTAGTATCTTTAGACTTGACAGTGATGGTGCCCTGACATTTCCTAATCAGACCCTTTAAAAAGTATGTACGATACTTGCTACTCTCAGCCATGTACAGTGTAGGATTGTAGACAATTTTGTATAGGCATCAAATACCTTTATTAGAAGCTCTACCACATTCATGCAAGCTTTGGATGTATTTTCCATCCAACTTTTATGAATTGCTGTTCCTGAATTTATAGGTGTGTTTCACCACCTGCTCTTTTTGCTTATTCTCTGTCTTTGAAAGCTTAAAATATAGATTAGAAATCATTATCTTCCAGCATCTGAAGCAGCAAGGGCTGATATAAAAGAATCATTTAGATTGTTAGTGATATCCCTCTCCCCCTTTACTGTTCTGCTGATTCCCTCATGGCCCCTCTGGCTAGTGTCCTGCTCTCAGGTTTTCTCTTTCAGATGGCTGTACAAAAAACTGTTATTCAAGTTTTCAGCTAATTCCTCTTCAGATTTCTTCTTTGCTGTCTTTTAAAGTCCAGCTTTAAAAAAAGTGGCCTGTCACTTTGTAAATGTCACTCGGCTGAATTTCCATTTCTGTTTTGAACATGCATGGATGAAATTGACTTTTAAAATATCTGTTTGTAAAATATTTTTCTTGTCTTTTTCTGTCTTTCTTGTTTAATTTCTATTGTTTGAGCTTATTCATCACCATTCTTTTGACATTTGGTGCTTTCTTCATCTTTCTTCCTTTCTTTTAAACTGCACTATTTGACCTTCCTTTTTTGTCTGATATCCTGCTACAAAACTTGTATCCATTTTGTGTTATATATACACTCTGAACATTGTTGTTATTGTGTTAGTGTGCTGAAGATACACTTCTGAACCAGCAGTTGTTCTGTAGCATAAATTCTTTCTCATATTTTGAACTTGTTTGAAGAAGCAGGGGTTTGTAATATCTAAACCTTGTCCCAGCTTACTTTTGACCACTTACACTTATGCAGCTGAAGTCACACAGTGTACATGCTGTATTTGGGTTATCTCCCTTTGTTTTTCTGTCAGCTTTATGCACTCTTTATTTTTCTTATCTGGAGGTCATTGCTTATACCATTTTCTACTGTCTTTTTATTACTGGATGGAGTTTGAAGTGGAGCAAGATACAGCTGCACTTTTTTCCTAATTAATTTTTAAGAGGAACATTATTACTGCTAACACAAAGAATACTTGGGTTATACTGTAATGGGGTCAGTTGTTATCTTTAATCCATTTGCATTGAACCATCTTTGCTTATGCTCATTGTTTCAAGGAGAAGCTCTGCTGCAAAGAGATCTTGTTCTAAAAAACATGATTGATGTTAGAGAGAGAGAAGAAATGAATACATGATGGGTGTGAGGAGAACAGGATAATAAAGAGCAGGCAGGAGAGGTAGAATTGTCCAGTGTGGTATTTCTGGTTTTGCACAGGAATCCTGGCAGAAGAAGCCTTAAGGACTGGGCACTGTGAGCTTCTTTCTAACAGCAAGGGTGAAGGATGCTGTCTTTTGCAATTGGTCACTCTCCACTAAAATTAAAAATGTGTCTAAAAACAGATGCAGGGAACTGAAATAGCCCAACCAAAGGAAAGAGAAATCCTTCTGTATTTTTTTTGCCTTTCTCCTTTACACTGTTTTGATGCCATGAGAGGTGTTAGCAATAAAACATCTCAGCAGGTCTGCATTTGGTTCCCTGCTTCACCAGGGAGGTGTGGATGGTTTGGCAAGTCACCTTCTCCAATGCATTTTGGTATCTAAAGACTCTTTTCAGAACAATTTAAGTGCTCCTCAGAACCTCAGAAATGTTTGTCAACATCTTTAGGAATGAATTGTCTTTAAATCTCTCACTCTTATACCTCAGTTTTCACTCTGCAAAGCTAAAGTATCACTTTGATACCTCATAGAATTGTTACACAATAAAAAGTGTAAAACATTTCATTTACCATAGTAGTAAAAGCTGTATGGTGTGGCTCTCATTGAAGATTCATCTCAGGTAGACAAACATGTTTAATTTGTAATGCTTCTGAAGGAGGAAAAACATAAATCAGCAGGAAAAACCTGAAATCTAATCTTAAAGATGCAAAAAAAGGGTTTTCAGAGCAGAATGCAATTCTGAGTTTAGAGTGTACTCATGTCCCTGTGTCACATTTAATCTGGCTGGCAGGGACATGGAAGGCAAACTCTAGCAACCTGAGTATATACACAGGATCCCTAGATGGCTCATGCTCTGCCTAACAGCTTGTGCTATAGCCCATGCTGTCATCTTGTATCATCTTGTTATTTTACTGTTATCAGCTTTGCAAGCTAATTTCTGCGAGCTGTGGTATAGTTGTACCTCTATTTTACCGTGCTCATAATACCTTCTGGGCAGTGGAGGGGCTCCTTCTCTCTGTAGGTGGATTGCAAGTTGCGTCTTAATGCTTGCAAATTTGGAAGAAGGGAGAGACTGCAAATGTTCACCTCCATCATGAAGAGATCTGTCTTTGTAGGGGAGGTGTGAGAATGAAATTGTTGAGAGAGGATTTAACCAACCTGTGTGAGCTAAGTGACACTGAAGTTCAGCTGACAGTGTTTTCTCTCTGTGCAGATCCCCCCAGGAAGCGTGTGGACTCCCCAATGCTGAACAGGCATGGGAAGCGGCGGCCGGAGAGGAAGTCCATGGAGGTTCTCAGTGTGACAGATAGTGGATCCCCAGTTCCTGCTCGCAGAGCTATTGAAATGGCACAACATGGACAGAGGTGGGTCTCTGCTTCACCCAGGAGCCCTGCCTGCCTGGGTCTGCTCACACTCTCGTGTTATACATACAAAGGAGCTGTGGAGCTTTTCTGTTCACACCAGCACTCACTACAACTTCCAGTCACATTTGCAACATGATCTGGCAGCCAGCAGTGCTTGTGCACACAGGACCAGAAGTCCTGCCAGGACTTTAAGGGTTCTGTTTGCTTGCAGCTATTCCTCAGGAAGCCACCATGTCCTGGGCAAGACTCATCTCACCTCTTTTTAATTGCTGAGAACATGGGCATGCAGCCTAAGCTTGTGGTACAGGCTGACTGGGCAATGGGGACACGAGGACTTTGGGAGGTCTCAGATACATGTGTCCTGTCAAACAGGATAAATTACCCTCTGCTTGTTCTTCTCTGTCTCCAGAGCCTATAACAGGAATCTAGGTGGTTATCTTGGGTTAGATTCCTAGCTTTTGGGCACCTGAAGTTAAAAGAACACCACGCTCCATATCATCAAAAGCACTTGAATCTGAAAAGCCCTATCCAGGCATCTGTAGATGCCTCCAAAATGTGCTGTCAGAGCCAGCACGCATCTGACCCACATAAATCACCACATGCTTGTAAAGTGATGGAATATGTATAATTTGCCTCTTTTCTATCAAAGAAAGTGTCAGTCTTGTGGAGAAACAGCAGAGGAAAATGGTGTCTCCTCAAGGCAAGCTCTGGGAGAGTAAGTGAACTGTGGAAATTCACTTATGAGAACCATGGAGGTTGCTTCCTCAGTCCCTATGACTAGCCTAAGGGAAGCAAATGCATTTGGTTTCACACTTGCATAAATCAGTCAATATAAAAGAACACTTCCTGTATATGAATGATGATGATGATGATGCTGTGACTTCTGTTTCAGCTTTCACATGATTTTTCATTTGTTCAGCTCTTAAGATCTGTTCAAAAAAAGCCTGCTGTGCCCAGAAATTCCCTTTGCTGACTGAGAACTGGGTGAAGAACATGAAATAATTTCATCGATATTCCAGAGGCCCCTAGAATTGCTGGGAACTTTTCCTGGCAATTGTTACAGTTCTATTTGCAGTGAAGAAAGATTTCTAAGTCTGCTAGGACTTATTTCAGACTGGATATGTGGCCTTGACACTGATGTAAAGACTTACTGTCATAGTGTAGGTTGGAAACCTATCTCAAATATGTGATTTGGTGTGAGGTGTGGGTGAAGGAAGTGTTCAGGACAGGATGTGCTCTCAGTGTTCCTCACAGGCCTCAAAGGAGTAAGGAGGAGCACAACACTTGACTCTTTGGTCCACCTGCAGTGTCTACTCTGCTGCCTGGGAGGCGCATGAGACACGGGGCTCCCAGAGCCAGACAGAGGCAAATCACTTTCCCCCACCCCAGGACTCCTTCACAGGGAGTATCCAACTGAATGGAGCAAACAGAAGGTGTTAAATTGATCACAGTGTTTTCTGAAAGCTGAAACCTTTTCTTCCAGCTCTGAACTTTGACTTTGGATTCAGAAGCCTGAAGAGGCAAAGCTGTGTCTTGCTATCCAAAGTATTTCTTTTGCTTTTAAATGTCTCACTCAATTTTGCCCATGAGGAAGCAGTTGAAGTCAAAAGGTCTGGGATGAGTTCAGAGCAGAGATATATCTGGGCTACATATCAGTCAAGGGCTTTGGCTTAAGGATGAAGCAAAACCTGCAGGCACAAAAGAGATATGGGGCAATGCATACCACAAGTCAGGAATGGACATAAAGTGTGATTAAGGGTGGAGAAAGGGATGTAATAACGCCATGATTGATGATGATGGGCATGGTAGTGCTTGTTTTCGAAGGGGTTAAAGGGAAGATGTTATTTTACTCCACGTGTGAGCTTCCATAATTCATCCCATCCACATCCAGAGATGACAACGGCACATTTTGTGTTGCTGGCAGCACAGTTGTTTATAACACGAACTGGCTTCATTAACAAGCCCCACTGCATGGGGAGTGTCTGGGGACGATGCATGGCTGATGGGGCACCATCTGTCAGAACAGTCATTAACAAAGTGGCAAGTGCCTTCCACCAAGAATGGGGATTTTTAATGGCTAGTTGCATATTATATTCCATGAAATGACCCACTGACAGTGGATTTTGCAGCAGCAGGATTTAGATCCTCAAGGCGGATGCTTTTTTAAGGATGACTCTTTTTTTGGTCTCAAGAGACAACTATTCAGTGCTTTTATCCTACAATACTGGGAAGATTGACCATGGAATCAGGTCTCCTGTTTAGACAAGATGACTTGTGTAAACATCTGGAGACACAGTGCCCTTGGTTCTTTCTTGAGGTGGCAAAGATACACTTCTAACCAGTGGCCAAAACACATCCAAGTATCTTGTGATTTATTCCTACTGTCCACTTTCCCAGTAGTAAACAGATGTTTGCTTGCATAAAGAGGATTTATCTTACAACCTCTGGTTGACATGTCTGTATCATGAACTGTGCTTTTAGTAACCATGTGAGGGCCCTACAAGTGTCTGGTCTTGGCTTGTTTAGGGCATATCTTTCCTGTGAAATTTAAAACTTAGCAGCTTCCAGCCCTACAGGCTGAGAAAGTATTATGTGAAAAACATAGTCATTCAGTGACTTGGTTTTGAATAATGGACAAGGGGAGCTCAGCACAAAAGCTGCTTGTGGAGCTTACAGGCTCTTTGAAATGCTTGTGCCGACCTCTCCGAGTGTTCTCCAATGGATCTTTGTAAATGGCAAAGTTGGTGTGCACAAACTCTAGCCCCTCTAAAACTGGTGACTGAATTTTGTTAACTCTTGAGTTTCCCTGCTAGTTGTCAGCTAAAGGGGTTCGTAATTATGTCCTAATTACTTCTGCTGTTCTGGTATCCCCATCTCTCAGACTATCTGGTANAAGAGGTTCTATGGTCTGATTTTAACCTTTTCCGAGAGTATGCTTAGTGTTGAGGTCTTCTGGAAAAGTCGTGAGTAATGAATGCTTTGCAATTAATGCCTTCCGGCGTGTTCTGTTTTCCCTGGACAGTGTGACAAAGTAGGTGGTACCTGGGTTTTAAATTGGATAAGGCAGAGCAGGGTTTACAAGTATGCATGGGGGAAGTCATCTTAGACCTTGGGAGATAATGAACTTGAGCACTGTGTAGGCATGAACCATGACTGTAAAGTAAAAGAAAGGTTTTTCAGAGCATTGCTTCAAAAGGGGAGGATGGGTTGGGGGGCTGGGTGTCCAGCATTGCTACAGGTGACTCTCTTTTATAAAAATGTCCATGCTAGTAACTGTGTTTTCTCGCTTTGTTCCTGCCATAGTAAAACAATGTTCAGTAAAAGCCTGGATATCTCTGAAGCCAATCCCAAATTCAACAAAGAAGAAAGGTATAAACACTGACAATATGTTCCTCTCCTTTACCTCATTGCTGAGACCTTAAAGATGCAGTACTTACCTTCTCTGTGTGGGGACAGAGCCGTTCTCTCTTTTCTCTTTAGAGAGAGGCAAAGAGGGTGGGATATTTACAGCTCCACATTATGTACATTTTTGTACAGTACCATTCATTTGAGGCTATCCCCAATGCAGCCTGGGACTGTACCAATGATTTCCCCAGTGAAATTTCATCCTACTGCTATTTCTGGTTCAGTTCTGACATGAATAGAAGTCCTGCCCAGGGTAGAAGATGTATTTGCTTAAGACTTCTTTGGGAAGGATTGGAATATAAAACACTAGGAAAGCCCAGAATGTTCCACTCCCTGTATTAGGAACAGCAGCACAACTGAGTGAGTGACAACAGTGGTAGGAAACTTTGGAAATTCAGTCTGATAGACAAAATATTAAAGACCTCTGGTAAGAAACAAACTCTTTAAGACTACCCAGAGGACATGTATTTGAAACATGATTGAAAACAGGGTTTTTGGAGGATGATTCTAATCTAGCAGTTCAAGTGACAGATGCTGAAGAACAACAAAAAGGGTAACTCCCAACTGTCAACAGAGGCACAAAGGAAGACAGGTAGGCCACTACATTTACAGAGTTTAAGTGGACTTATGTGGGTCCATGAACACAAAAAAAGAAGTTTAGACTTTTGTGAAGGTTTTTAGTGTACATGTTGTTTCTAAAATTTTGGTCTCCGAGGAAGAGAATTTTTCTCTGTGTTGAAAGCTGACATCCCAAATGATAACTCTTCATCAGTAGGTAATCCTTACACATTTTGGACAAACACTCAGCTTACCTGAAGGTTACGAGTGTGGCATATGATTCAAAAAGGGAGAAGCAATGGCTTCCTTAAAGGAACCAATGGACTTGGCAAACCATTCTTATTTCCATTTCCCCTTTTCATGGAAATCTTTCTGTATAAAGATAAATGTGGCCTTAAAGCCTCAGGAAATTTGCAGGATGTGTGAGGGACTGTTTTGGCCTTTTGCAGTCTGAGAGAGTCTTTCGTGGTCAGTGTTTCAAGTCCTGGATATGCCACAGTGAGGAACATCATACATCTGCAGGAGAGATTGTGCCTCATGTGGTGTGTAAAGCACACTCTCTAAGATGCCAAAACAACAAGAATTGGATTGGACCTGAACTGTTAGCAACCTTGTAGTTCACAGCCATGAAGAAGTAGTTGTTATACAGCCTTTAGTGGCTGGGCTTTCCTGGACTGTTAGCATAGTCATGGAAATTCCTGTTCCTTTGTCTGATACTCCCTGTATGTAAGTTCTGCTCTTGAACATATGGCACCTCTTGCATTAAAAGTTACTCTGAAGTAACTCCAAAGATGAGCTTTTTCACAGGAATTAGAAATCCGATCCAGAAAGAGAGATGCAGAAATTTTATCTGTGACAAGAGAGGAGTCTTTCAGCAGATGTTCTGAGCACCATTCCTTGTCCCTCTGTCCTTCTCTGGCAGCTGCTACAGCTGTGTTAGGAGCAGAAGAAATGACACTTCAGTATCTTCTGTGGGAATTTCTTAAATCCACACAGGCATTTTGTGTTCCCTCTCAAAGGTGGTATTTTTCAGACAACAGGAGGAGAAGGTTAGAGCACTGCATGAGGATCACCCACAGTCCTGTTCATTCAAGGACCAGGCTGAATTTTTGAGGATCACATTCACTGTGATCTTACCTCCCTCCCACTTCTAAGACTTCAAATGAAGGACCTCAGTGGTGGGACTGTAAGAGAACCTGGATTCTAAATCTGTGCACAACCACATGAAAGGAAGGGATAGACAGCAAAGAGAACCCCAGCAAAATGGGGTCACATAACCAGGGTGGCCATTAAATTTTTGGCCAGTGTTTAATTGTCCGATTTTATGATACCTTTTTTAAAGGAATACTGCATCTTTAAGGGTCCTTCCCTCTAGATGCACATGATTGTCTTAGTAGCTGAGGCCACTGTCCCTTTCTTTTTCTTTTTCCTTCTGACTTTCTTTCACCCCCTCTTTCAGTGCTTCTCTTCTTCTGTATCTGGGTTGCTGCAGCTCCGTAGTTCACTTGCTTCAGTATTACAGGGAATGCACATGTCTGCGCTTCTGGGTCTATTGTGTCCTGGGATTGTTCATTTTTTTTTAAACCTCATTTCCCCTTTTCTTTACCCTATTGTCAATTTGCTTTCCATTCTCTTTGTTAACCTCTTCAGTGCCTTCCCTGTTGGGAAAATGACTTGGAAGAAACATTATTGAACCTTCTTGCACCCATTCTATTTACATTTTACTATTCTGCATGTGTGAATATGGGTGTATTTTCTGTATAAATATACACACAGGTTCCAGTATATACAATGGGTGTCAATTTGCTCTTCTCAGTTACATCATTGTAGATAGATTGGTACAGGTACAATTGAGGACAGCATTTGTTCCTAAATATATACATATATTTGTATATATATGAATTAGATCTTACCCAAATTTGCACTCCAGGCTGAAATATAAATGGAGTGTCACTCAAACACATGAAAAAGAACTTACTGTAATGCTTCTTTCCACTTCTCTATCAATGCGTAGCATAACAGCTTTTTTGTCCTATTCTGACTATGTTTTCATTTTAACTGTTCTCAAAATTGCCTTGGTGGCCCAGCCCAGCACTTGGAATGTTGATGTAACTGGAGGCATGGCTAGTTGCACTGAGCAGTAAACTGTGAAATCTACTGGGCATATATTAAATTTGGCATTTCTGTCTTGTGGCGAATGGATTTTCCTCACCCAGCCAGAGGTAGCTCTGGCAGCTTGGGAGCCTCTTATTGAAAATGGAGAGAATGAGAAAGTGACAGAGAGGAAAAAAGCATTGCATCCAACTTGAAAATAATTTGGCTTAATAACACTAAACTGTTTTTTTTATTTCTAATCTAATCTTTGTTAATGTGAGAAGGTGGTGACACTTTCCTGAGCTTGCTTAACTGCATCCCTGAAAACTTAATAACCTGGTGATTCTATTTACATTTTGAATGCTTTGGTTAGTAGATAAAAATTAAAAATACTGACATTTTCAATTGTCACTAGCCTTCAAAGTCAACGTGCCAGAGATTCAGTCTGCTTTTAGAACTGCTTTTTCAGACTCTTCTCTGCACAGCATTGATTTATTCTCCGTTCACATTTGAAAGATTTCCTTTGCAACCTACAAGACCCAGAGACTGAATTTATTTTAAATGAAAAATGAGATCCTGGAGCACAAGATGGCATCCACAGAGATAAGTGCTGGGTTGCTGAGCTGGTACGTTCTAGCTGATCTGAATTCCTGACTGTAAGACCATCATGACTAATAAGGCAGTATCAAAGCAGATTCACAGCTTGAGCTACAATCTTGTACCCTGGGCTCCCAGGCTGGCTCAGAAATGCATGCTTTAATAACCAATACGTTTCACAGTTCATTCGTGGCAAAAAAAAGTACTTCTTACCAGGCCAGCTTGGGGGACAGAGGGACACTGCACTGAACAAACTGGGGACAAAAAGAACAATTTCCTTGATAACAGTGTGATATAACTGTGCCTTATGTAAGAGGCAGAAAAGAAATGCAGCATGAAGTATGAATCCCATTGCTCTGCTGACTGCTTTAATTGGGATTTGGCTTGGGAATTTTTTTTTTGCAGCCTTAGTATGTGCCTCTCCATATTCCCCAGTGCCAAAGTTGGATGTGTCTGCAATATGTGAGTGGGACAAAAGTTGTTTTCTGGTAAATGAAACTGTCCCCCTAGTGTTCCTGGTCTCTGGAAAGACTTAGGCACTGGTGGCAATGATTATGACTGTTCAGTTCTCCAAACAGTATTTCACTCTGCTTTTCCTACTCTTCTCTCCACCCGCCTCCACACCCCTCTCTCTTTCTTTGTCTCTCTCCCTCTCTCTTTATTTTCCCTTTCCGAGGATGGCGAGTGCTGATCCATTGGGGTAAGCTCTAGTTTTGGATTATTCCTGTTGCGGGACCTGTTACAACTTTGTAGAGAAACTTTTCATTTGCAATTTCCAAATACAATACAGGCTGATGCACTTCAGTGACTGAGGTTTTAGAGCAGGGAGAGAGAGAGAGAGAGATGTGGGAAGAAGCATTTTTGGTGCTTTTATGTGTGTTTGTGTGCTTTTATGTTGGAGTTACACTCCATATAATTTACTTTTGGATTCTTTTTTTGTTCTCTTATTCGTCCTCTATTTCAATGTCTGTGGGCACAGAAAACTGTCCTCAAACACTGCAGATACCAGGGCACCTTCTGAGAATGAAACCCATTCTCTGTTTAGCACTTTTGCATCTGTTTGGTGTTCTCCAGTTAATTTGGATCCTAATTTATCTGGTTTTCTTCTTTTTCTTTTCTTTTTTTTTTAATGAAACTGATTCCCATCCGTGTTATTTAAAAAAATGCTGGGTATTCCCTCTCTTTTTAGAATATGTTTTCTTAAGAGGTGAACAGATGGCCTTAGAGACAGATATATCTTCAAAGCTCTTTACTTTCAATAAAGGCAGTATAGGTACAACTAAGAATGCAATCACACTTCAAATTGAAGTTCCATTTATAAATACTTAAGAGAAGGAGAATATTACATTAATAAATGATTTAATAAAACCCTTGTAATAGATCATTACGGACTACAGTAAAAACTTCTTGAGAGGGTACACACTGAGAAAGCTAATTAGCACCAGTAACATTTCCTTCTCATGTTTGTAGCATGCTTTAATACCTATTAATTCTTTCTAAACTATTTATAAACGGAACTTTAGTATAATTGGCCAATTAAGGAGGGTGGTGCTGTTCAACATCACCCTCGGTAAGGGCTGAAGGGAAGAAGAGGTGTGTTACCAACACCTGCACTCCTTTCTCTGCACTTTCTGTAAGGCTTCATCTTACAAATGGTTATTATCATGAGCAGACCTTCTGCTCAAGCATAAGTATTCCCAGTAAGAGCTGTCACAGTGTAATTTGCATGGTTGGGGCTGTAAGACAGTGGAACAGCCAAGGTATTCTATACATATTCCCTGAACCAGGGAGTGAGGAAGCATAGTGTGTACATTTCAGACACCCAAAAGTAAGAGTGATAATATTTAATACAGCCTGACTGCTCACCTACTGCATGTTAATTCAGGTCATTGTCAGGGGTCTCATACCCCAAAATTTCAGTTTAGATTTTTTTGGCCTTGATTGAGCAAAGAAAGAGGAGTATCAAATTCCACCCAATTTATGCTTGAAGCAAATAAGAGGTTAGCTTATTTTTAGAGGATATTTTCTGGAATGACTTTCCAAACTACCCATGGAATCAAACAAATTCAAAATTTCTAAGGCATTTCACACAGGGACACAAGTCTGATGCATCACTGCACGCTGCATGCATGCTGCAGGCTCCCCTTCTTGGAAGCATGGCTCTGGCTTGACCAGCTAAGAGGCTGTATTCAGCGTCCTGGTAAAACTGTGCTATGAAAGCAAGTTCTGCTGGGACTGCAACAAGGTACCAAACTTGCCTTGGATTTTAAGAAAAAGTTTGAGGAGATGGTTATTCAAAGAAGAAACAAATGCCAAATCTGACCTGAATGTTAAATTCATGCTGTGAAACCTTTATGCTCTGCTGGCATGTCCTAGCAGGGGCAGTGTTTAAAGCACTTGGGAGCTGATGTAAGAGAAGGGCAGTGGAGAGATGCTCTGTACATGTGCTACATGTGTAGTACAGTTACCAGGTCAGCTGNGGGAGCTGATGTAAGAGAAGGGCAATGGAGAGATGCTCTGTACGTGTGCTACATGCTACCAGGCCAGCGACCCTCTCCTGTCTCATTTCTCTCTGTCTGCACCTCAACAGTGTCAGGCTTCAGCCCTGCACCTCTCAGGAAATTCTGCATTCTCTGAAACCAGCTGGAAACTGCATTCAAGCCCCTCAGTTTCACCAGTAAGGGAGCACAGGTCTGACATGAATTGGGCCTTGCATGGCTTCCTCTTGACAGCAGCTGGCTGAAATGAGTACAAAATTACTGAAAAATGAAGGACCTTTTAACTTTGATACTTTGAATTGTCAAATAGATTGAATAAGGTATAGAATCATCACAGCTACAAACTACAGCCCACACATGCACATGTCATTTCAGTCCTTTGCCTCTCTTTCATAGCTCAGCTGTCTCCAGGTTATTGTCAGTCTGTGGAATGGGAGGAATAGCCTGCAATGATCTCAGTGTCCACCTTATGTTTAGAGTGCCCTCTGCATCTTCCCCCTCCTAAACCTTGGGTCTGCCTCCCTTATGGTTTGGGGTTTTTAAATTACTCCCTCCAGACTTGTCAAAACAACTGTGTCACTTTGTAAGGGACTAAAGAGTCTGATCTTGGGTCTCTAAATCTGGCAGTTGTGTTTGAGGGAATGCTCTTTATCTGAGCAACTGCACTGATTTTCCTGCTTGTATTTTCAACAACCTTTTGATGACTTCCATTGAGTTAGTGCACAAGCATACAGGAATGCAAAACACAGAGCAAAATGAGTCACACGCAGTCTTCACGGTTTCCTGGATTGTTGCATTTAGTATTAAGTTATTGGAATAATTATAGATTTAATGCTTCCAGTAACATTTAATGCCTGTAAAGACTCTTAGGAGGTTACTCACTTATAGATACCAGTCACTAAATAAATTTAGTTCTTAGCCATGGAGATGATGTCGTACCTCTTTCCATACATAAGACATAAGAGTCTGCCATACTAATGCACTGCCTGTAGGGCCTCAAACTTTCATTTTCTGGTGAGAGAGCTAAACATTTAAATTCCTGTTCTTTCATTACAGCATTTCAGCATAACGCAACATTTTCATTATTTTATTTTGGCCCTGTCCCAGTTCTGTCCACCTGACTCTGAGATACAGGAGCAGTGCATGTGGCTGTTTGTTTTTTTTTTACAAACTGAATTACAGCATTGCTCAGCTGACATGATCTTGATGACAAGGACAAATCTGTCATTTTTGCTTGTTACTGGAGTACAGAACCACGTAGCAGGCCACAGTACTGGGTTTTTATAGCCATCTTGAGAATCATGTCCCATTTGTAAAGGTAGATTATGGGAGATTCGTAAATTGAGAAAGATGCAGGGAAAATCTCCTCAGTCTTGGTGTCATATCCCATAACACCACTTTCTGGTAAAGGAGGAAGAGTTTTGAAAATGTACAGCTCTCTTTTCACCCCAACACTTAAATTGAACACAGGCTTCTTTAAACTCTTTCCACTGCTCCTATATACGATTTCCAGTGTGGACAAACTTGTGCTTGCTATAGGGCCTACTTTACTTCTTACGTATTTTGCATGTAAATCAGCAGCAGAAATAAATTTTGTTCAATAGCAATCATGTGGGTACTGAATGCATTTCCAGGAGGATTTCATACTAACTCTCTCTTATGTCCCCTGCCTCAGGCTCCTAGGCTGAATGAAAGCACAGTACACAACAACTATTTTTCAAATATTGCTTCCAATAAAGAACTGGGAGTTGGGAGGTGGGGACTGCCACATTCTTCCCTCCATGTGTGTGATCATTTTTGTAAAAAAATAAGAGATAATGGGGTTGGGAAGGGAGAATTCAGGACTGTTGGAAACACCTGATTGCAAAAAGAAAATAGCAAAGTGGAACTTTTAATCAAGTGTCCTGGAATTCAGGTGAGTGTCAGAGAGGACTTTCTCACCTCAGTGGAGANAGTGGGCTTCTGGTTTTCACCTACTTAGTGTGATGGACAAACTGCAATAGGATACAAAGAAAACCATCAGGGCAGAGGATACAAGTAGAGAAAACAGAACCTGCCATTGTGTTCAGTTGTGATTTACTCTTTCCTTGGAAATATTTCCTCTTTTGCAGTTCACACTACTCAAATTTATTTAATAATATATGTCTGGGAAACCATTTTAGAAACTATTTTTTTTGTTTTATTCGACAACAGCAGAAGAGAGTAAACTGACACAGTTTATGGTCTTAATTTGTTTTATATTCTTACTTGTAAGCTGACATCAAGTATCTGACCTATATCAATTTTTAATA
>VZTZ01048661.1:119196-139604 GCA_013400955.1 Drymodes brunneopygia | reverse complement strand
GAAGTTGCCTAGGAGATCCTCTGACATATTATATATCTATGATGTCATCTTTTTCCAAACTTTTGTGCAGGGCTGCCTCTCTGAAGACATTCGGACCTCATCTGGACATGTTCCTGTGTCACCTGCTCCAGATGTCCCTGCACTGGACAGTCCAGTTGGACTTGGTAGCAGAGGCCAACCCGCACCTGGCTGCCCCCTCCTGTCAGGGAGCTGTGCAGAGCCACAAGGTCCCCCCTGAGCCTCCTTCTCTCCAGGCTGAGCCCCTTTGCCAGCTCCCCCAGCCTCTCCTGGGGCTCCAGACCCTTCTCCAGCTCCATTCCCTTCTCTGGATGCCATTCCATTATGAGGTTAGACATCCTGTAAGGCAGCTTTACATCACAGCTCACTAATCCAATCCTAGGAAGTTTTGGGGTTTTTTTTCCCAAAACTGTGGTGTTGGAAAAGAAAAGTAACTTCATGATGCTGGCATTTGGCAGAGGTGCAGCCACTGGGCTGAAAAGCAGCGTGGTGGTCTCCTGGCAGCTCTGAGCACTGTGCTGGAATTAAAATGCTGCATCTTTGGTATGGACACAGTGTTAGGAGTGCACTTCCAGTGTGGAAATTCATCACCGTGGGGAGGTTTTGCCCGCTGCCAGTGGTGATGGCAAAGGATGCCTCTCTAAAGCCATCTCTGCCTCTTGAGTCCTCTCCCACCACGGCTGTGCCCTCCCCATCAGCAGCACTGCACAACTCCAGGGCTAGAGGGTGCAGCAGCATTGCTCCAGTCTTCCTAGCTCCATCCAGGGATCTCCGGGGACTGCACTCACTGGCACCAGGCCAGGCCTTGGCTGTGGTTTGAATACTCGTGTTATCTTATACTTGATACCTTACTTTTTCCAATTAGCACCCACAGCCTGGGCTGGTAGTGGTAGTTTCAATTTGAAACCAGTCAGAAGACGAGGAGAGAAAATCATGTCTGGTCATGCCACACCTCAGGCTGATCAGAGGAAAGGACACTGACCATGACCATGAGCCTATGAATCAAGGTTTTCCCCAAACAGTTTAGAAACAAAATACTAAAATCCAAAGGGAATTTTTCATCCCTTGGCCTGGGAGGCAGCTGGGTCAGAAATAGTGCTTGTGATCAGACATGGCAGGGGTACCAGTAGCACTGAAACCTTCTGCAGTGTATTGGGGTGGGTGGTTGAACTGGGTAGATTTCTGCAGTTGTGGGCCCACTTCTTAATCCCAGATTGGATTATGTCAGAAGATTCAACCACAAATTCATTTCTGTGAATGCAGAAGGAGTGTCACCATCAAGAAATCTTTCCACAGTTTTGTGGGTTCCTTCAGCACTCTTGTGAACACGAGTCCAGAGGAGGGCCACCAAGACGATCGGAGGGATGGAGCACATCTCACACTAGGAAAGGCTGAGAGAATTGGGATTGTTCAGCCTGGAGAGGAGAAGGCTCTGGGGAGACCTAATTTCAATTCCAATACCTGAAGGAGCCAACAAGAAAGATGGAGAGACACAATTTACAAGGACTTAGAGTGACAGGGCAAGAGGGAATGGCTTCTCACTGGCACAGAGCATTAGATTAGGCATTGGGAAGAGAATTTGTCCCTGTGGGAGTGGTGAGGCCCTGACAGAGATGGTGGTGCTAGAGGGGATAAAGAATATCTTCAAAGTTAGCACTGTTAGCGTATTTTAGCGCAAAAAGAAATGCCACAGACAGAAGACCCAAAGGAAACAACGGCAAGAAGTTGAAGAAGGAAGAAATACTCCAGGCCCCTAAAATAATAATGGACCAATTTGGGCAATCACAGAATAATACAAGTAGAAGTTACATTTGATCTATCTCCATGCTGGGTGGTGAATTAGATCCATCTATTTATCAAATTTTTCTTTAAAACAAAGCTTAGAATTTTAAGGATTTTCCCCCAGTGCTGTTTTCTTCTGCCACCAAACATAGCGCGTCCTCACACTTAACACTTGAAGTGTAAACCAAGAGCTAGCTTCACCTGGCCACCTCCTAAAAGCACTTACGATCTTGAAAGTCACAAGAAATAGACTATTAACATTCTCTTCTTGCTGCTCCAGGCATAAGATAAGGCTGTTGTTGTGTTTTCTTCAAACAATAGCTCACAGCTATTGCAGCACTTCAATTTATCTGCAGTGGCAGATAAATCTATGTAATGTGAGAGGAGGATTGTTGCATTTCTGTGTGGAAGAAGGCTTGGAAGTAGTTTAAAATGATACAAAAACTCTGTCTGAGGAACCAAGCTAACCAAATAACAAGGGAGGAAGAAGGCCTTTATGACACAGTAAATTTTCTTCATGCTGGCTTTGAGAAGGGCTGGACCCTGTGGTGACTGCTACAGACATTGGAGCTGCTTATGTGCAACTCGGTGTGGCTTTGGCATCACCTAAAACCTCTCCTTGTGCAGTTGCAGGTCACTGTGGCTTTGGAAAGGCCTTTTTTGGGGTAGTTAAACCAACCCCACAGGGCCACTCACTCCCACCACTGACCTGGAGCCCTCCTGTGTTTTTGGGGTCTGTAAGTGGACAAAGGAAGGAGTGAGTCACAGACAAACTGCCTCAGCAGGCTCTTCTTTGGTGCAGGCTTTTCTTGGTGCATCATTCCTTTCTTGTTTTTCCCTATTTTGTCCCTATCTTGAGAAGGTCAGGAACCAGCAGCACAACCAGCCAGCCAGAGGGTGATCGGTGGAGCAGCAGAGAAGCCTCTGCGTATGGGGCATGAAATGATCTGAGAACAATAAAGACTTCCCCGGCTTTCCTCCCATCAAACTACCTGAAAATGGCTGAGCTGCACAGCAGGAAATCACTGTGGGTGGGCTAAGAGATCATGGCAATGCTGGTTTATCACTTCATTACTCTGATGAACAACGAAGCCTCAGAAGTCAGTCTGCTGGTGGCTCCCTGTCTTCGGATGTCATTAATGCAGTGTTTCTGTCATAACTCAAGAAAATAAGATTTGTGGAGTTCCCTGCTCCCCACTAACAGCTTCTGCTGCCTGTCTCAGAGAGTTCTGCTGCACAACAAGAACAGAGGGCTGTGGGCAGAGGAAAACAGGCTTTCCCTCAGTTCTCTGGATCAGTCATTGCGCTGAAGGAGACACAGTAAGGTTTTATTTATGTGCACACAGAGAAGGCTGTGACTATCAAATCTGCTTTATTGTTTCTACAGTAGGCTCTGCACCTATTTAAAATTAAAATCTCCACACAAGCACAGCTTTGTGATAAGAACTGTGGGTTATGTACATATGCTTAGTATAGCAGAGCCTTGATTCTTTATGGGTTTTCTTAGTAGACTTCCAATTACAAAGGGAGGAGAGTAAAATGTGTTCAGAGACTCGAGCAATTGATTTTTCTCCCATGGAGTTCCCATTAAAATCCACTGCATTTTTGGTTTTATACACATAATGTGGTTTTAACCCCAGCTGTCAGCCAAGCATCACTCAGCCATGCACTCACTGCCCCACTAGCTGCGTGGGGGAGAAAATCAGAGGAGTGAAAGTGAGAAAACTTTTGGGATGAGGCAAAAAAAACCCCAAAGGCCGAGATTGTAATTGTTCTTCATTTAATGGTGCCTTCATTCCCAGTAGAAATGTGGTGTCAAATTAGGGTTTGAATCTTTTAAAATAGTATTTTTATAATTTAAAGCACTGTAAGCCAGTAGTAAATCTGTCTCCAGTGGAACTGCAAGGAGGGAGGGAAAGAGTTTAGTGAGATTGTTGTAAAAACCACCATCATAATTTAGTACATAATAAATCAGGATAGGTGGGATGAAATCTTTTTCTCCCCAACTCCAGCTTGACATCATCAATGTGACAGAGAAACTGGGAGTCTGAGTCCATTAAGGACACATTCTGTACCACGTAGCAGAGTGTCTGTGCTGGCTCTCTCCCCCCTGCTCCCTGCAGCCTGGAGTTCAAGCTTTGGGTATTTCTGACGGGAAGCAAAAATAAGAAAAAAATAAAAGTGGCGTGGAGCACCTCCTTTGTCAGTCACAGCATTTGGATTTGAAAGTTTTGCTGCTTCCTTGGATAGAAACCTGATTCCTTTAAGCACGGTTAGCTGGGAAGGCAATGGATGCAGGACAGGCTGCCCCACAGGAGCCCTGTAGCTCCTGGAGGAGAGTGTTTCTGACTTGATGTTGAACCACAGCCTCTTCCAGAGAACAGAAACATCCTGGCCCAGGCAGAATAATTTTGTGAATTTGTTAAAAACACCTGTACATGCTCCTGGTACTCCTTGATGTTCTTACAAAGGTTATTACTGGCTTAAAAAAATTCCAGGAGATGTGACAGAGAACCATACCTAAGCTAATCAGACACCTTGTGCTCGCCAGAGTACCTTTCACTGTTAAATTCCACATTTCTTTTCTCTCCAACTTCCTGTTTCCATATCCCTAAGTTTCATACTCTTGATATTGCCACCATGCATGAATTTCCCTTGTACACCACACACCATTTCACACCCGTATTTTAAGTCAGCTCCTTTGCCGGAGTGTGTTTCCCTTTTGAGACAAACTTCTGAACTTCCTGGCTCCCACTCCACACCATGGTGCCAGAGGTATCACAGAGACACTCATGACTGTGCCTGGGTCACAGTCTTGTTCAGATCAGTAGAGTGATAACAAAAACTGCATGTGGCTGCAGGGGAAATAGGTGCTGCATGTTTTGGGTGCATTTAAACCAGCAGAAAACAACCCTTCAGTGCCACAAGTTGACACAGAACTCATGGTAGCCAGGACTGAAAAAAATAGACATTCTCCATCCTAGAAAATTTGCCAGGCATTAAATTACATGAGCTGTGGGAGTGATAAAAGGGAATATCCAAGCCCAGGAAAATCAGTTCTGCTCGTGCCATCCACTGCCCTGTGCTGCTCTGGTAACACATCAGTGTCTTGGTGAGGCTTTTGCCATGGCTGGGACACTGCCCTACTGTGAATTTCATTTTCCTACTACTGACTCTGTCGGGTAAGTTTCAAAGGGACCCAACTCAGTCAAGTTTGGCCTTCAATGACACTTAACTACTGTGTATTTCTTTCTTTTCTGACCTCTCTCACGGTCTGCAGTGAAATAGCTTCAGTTCCAGCAGTTAAAGACTTGGGTAGTGGGAGTGTGACTCCCAGAGAGACTTCTGACTGGTCAGGCTGGAAAGTTCTCTCAACAGCCCTTGAGAGAGAGAGAAACTCTTCAGGAAAGAGGATATATTTGTATAAATAGGATGTACTCACATACACAGCTCGAATTAAGCAAAGCCAGTGGAGTTCATGAGACCGGCTGCAAAGAAATAAAAAGATCCATGACATGTACATTGCTCAGGAGTCATCCACCCATGAAGCTGTAGCCTGAGTCCTTCAAATCACATCACTCTGTCAGTTTCTGAAGTTGCTTCTCTCATGCCAAAGCACCTATTGGAATAAGCTTTGACCCATGTCAGAGAGCAGGGAACAAGTACATTTTCTTAACCACTGCCTGTGAAGGCTTGCCTCAGAGCCACACAGTCCAGAAGTCACTTTACATTTTAAAACCAGGTTTGAGAAGCCCTGCAGCCAGACAGCAGCAGAAATAAAGCAGGCAGTGAGGAGATAAACTGCAGAGGAGCAGAGGTAACAAAAAGAGGGGAAAAGAAAAGAAAGGGAGAGTTTTTTCACCTGGCATAATGGCAAGCACACCTGGAGAAAAAGGTCTGCAGCTGCCTAGTTTTTTTCATGTAGCAGCAAGAGGAGAAGAGAAAATAAGAGCTGTCCCCTTCAGGGAGAGATGTGCTGGCATACTCCAGTGGAGAGGCCAGTTGCAGTTTGGAAGAGAAGGAACATAATTAATGAGGTTTCCAAGGCTGTGTGCACTTTGCTGGGCTAAACAGTCAGCTGCACTCCTCTGGCCATTAAAGATTAAGGAATACTGTTTCTCCAGCTTGACACATGGACCTCCCATTTCTTTTTAAGAGGTCCCAAAGCAAACTGTGGGCAGAAGCTTTTGCCTCCACAGCAGACTGCTGTGCTGCCAGGGCCACCACTGATGTCACTGATTTAACCCCAACCAGCAATGAGCCCCATGCAGCTCACTCACTGTCCCTCCAACAGGATTAGGGAGAGAATTAGAATGGAAAAAAATGAGGAAAATCATGGGATGAGATAAATGCAGCTTAATAAGGAAAGAAAAACCCCACACATGAGGAAAGCAAAACAAGGAATTAATTCACTGTGGGCAGGCAGGTGTTCAGCCATCCCCAGGAAAGCTGGGCTCCATCACAGGTGGCTTGGGAGGACAAAGGCCATCACTCCAAACACACCCCCTTCCTCCTTCTGCCCGCAGCCCTGTGTGCTGAGCCCAGCACCATATGGCCTGCAATATCCCTGTGGTCAGCTGGGTTCAGCTCTCCCAGGTGTGCCCCTCCCAAATCCTTGTGCATCCCCCCTCTGGCAGGGCAGTGTGAGAAGCAGGAAAGGACTTGATACTGTGAAAGTCCTCTTCAGCCATAAAAAATCATCCCTGGCTTATCAACACTGTTTTAGCACAGAGCCAAAAGAGCCCTGTCCAGTAGCCTAGCTACTCTGGAGAAAATAAACTCCACCCCAGACCAAACCAGCACGCGTGCCAAACTCCTGGTAAGAAGTGCTGGTGGATGGCAGGGCACACCTTGCAGGAAATAAGGTCCCTAAAGCTCCTTGGCAGCGAGGATTAGCTGCTGTCCTCGTAATGGGCTCAAGACCTCCTAATCCCGGGTTTGTGCTGGCTTGCCCTCCTCACCTAGGGCAGGCACAGGCTCTGCGTGCGCTGCTGTCTGCCACAAGGAGCTTCTCCAGGGAAAAGATGCCGCTATGTGGAGCCCCGGCCTCCAGGTGGGAAAGCGCTGGGCTGGTGGCTGCGATTGCCCAGCTGATGGCACTGTGTCCCCGTCAGTCTACCCGGCCGGAGGAGAAGGCGATTCGCCTGTGCCTGGCTGGAAAATTTGCCCTTTGCTGGCCGAATGAGTCACTAGCTTTTCTCCGGCGGGCATTTAATGTTTATTAGTGTTTTTACCCGGTCCTCCTGGGGGCATGTCCTCTTCTGAAGTAGCTGCAGTTTTGCTCAGGCTAGTAGAAGTTGTTGGGCGCATTTGGACAACTTTGTCGAAGGTCAGAAGAGCCAAGATCGGGCAGAGAGATGGAGGACGTGAATTTGCGAGCATTTTCACTCGCTTTGCCATGGCCTGTATTATCCCAGGGCTTCTGCCACATCCCCACAAGACCTGAGTCTGGGTTTTGTCTCTGAATGAAATGTAGACAAATTGCTGCTTCTCTTTATGGTTTTGTTGTCTTGTGGAGAATGCAGTGCTAACAAGGGACCCTGCATCTAACACTTCCACCTTAATGGTACCTGAAGAGTGAAGTCCAGAGTCCTTGTTCAAGTAATTTTGAGGCAAGATGGTTAAAAGTACTTGAAAGCGTATTTCTGCCCCTCACTTTGGTTGCTTCTGGGGTCTGAACCAACAGCAGTTGAAAATCCCACCGTGACATTTTGTTGGGAGTGGTACCCCTGGTTTCCTTCACAGAGAGAGGAACTACAGCATGGATGTGCAATGAGGTAGCAGTGCATCCACTTTCACTGTTGCCAGCAGAAAGCAAGGGGATTAAAGCTTAAAATAGCAGCAGAACTTCATGGTCATCAACTGATCTCATAAAAGGCAGGGCAGAGAATTCAATGTATTTCACCACCTGCTATCAGGGCAAGCCAGAGTTGGAGACAGATTCCATTCTTTTTTTCTGTCTCTCAGGTGATGCTTAATCTGTGAGGCAGACAGATTTTATATATGACAGAGAGAAAGGTGGAAAGTTGAAGATTAGAGTAGGGAACTTTGTCCCAGGTTTCAGGAGCAGAGTTGGGGTGTGCAGCTGTGACTATGTGACATCTCAGGTCTGAGATGGAGGAGAAGTGACATGGAGGGAAGGTCTGGGTGGGAGAGAGGTGGGGATCATACATCATGTGCAAGGCTGGGGCCAAGGTCTTTGTCTTGGAGAATAATGGGATATCAGAAAACAGAGGGAGGCACAACCAGGCAAAGGTTAGGTGAGAGTTTGGGGAAAGAAGGGGTTTAAGGCAGCTAATGGAGAAGGAAACTGTCAGCAGAAGTCCGGACTGAGTTTTGCATGTGGTGTGAAGACCTCCTGTGTGTTCAAAGAAAAGAAAAAATTAGGACTACAGTGCTTGAGGTATGGTAAAAGGGAGAATTCAAGGTGTGTGAGCCTGGGGGACAAGCAGAGAATCACAAAAGGGTTGAAAGACACATTTCTGCACCTCTGTAAAGGCAGCGTTGTGTATGCTTGTGTGCCCTCTTAGAAGAGCAGCAGTGGATGATGGACCTGACCCCAGATGTTGCAGGGAAGTCTGGCTGCACAGCTAAAAATTGGCAGCAAGGAAAAAAGTCCCGCAGTATGGCTGATCATGATGAAGTCACAAGAATCTAGGGAGCATGAAATGGGTGTCCCAACCCCGTCCTACACTTTCTGTAATTGAAACACAAAGGCAGAAGGTGACTGCTGTGCTAGAGGCTGATTCTCTGCAACCTTCTGGAGAGCAGGATCCTCGCTTTGGTCACAAGCTGGAGGAGGCAAGGACAGGAGCCTGGGGAGATCATCTCCTGACTCTGGGCTGGAATAATTGAGGCACAAGTTTCTCTTCTATTCACCATATTTCTGGCAGCACTCCTGGGCTGTCTACATCCAGGGAGCACTGAGCCACATAGCCCAGCTTACTCAGAACAGGGCTGTCCCCAGCTGCAGCTGGGTCAGGTGGTGCCTTTGAAGGCTGCAGACTGACTTGGGATTATTTTTTCTGGTCAAAGATTTCATGTCATGGCCTCTCAGGAGACAAACTGCCCTTTGCTGGTTTGTTAGAGGCTTAGAACAGATATAAAAAGAGCAATGTGCTCTGGCAGGGGAAACCAGAGGAGGAAAAAAATGTCACTATTTCCTTTCAGAGAGTTGCACGCAGTCTCCAGTTGGAACAGTGGGAGCACCATTGTGGGGGGACTTCCAAATCCAGGGACTGCTGTGTATCCATGCATGTTGTGGGAAGCAGTTGTACACTGCCAGGACATTAAATTAGATTCCCCAATGAGCTCTATGCTGCTAGTGAGATCCAGCAGTCCCAGAAAACTCAATTTGCAAGGATCTGCAGTGAAATGAGCAGGTCTGGTTTGGTTTCCTGATCATGTATAGGGTAAAGAGCAGGCCAAGAGTGTCCCAGAAGAATAAGTGTGGATCAACACACATGAAGTTGAAGTAAGTGCAGTTATTTACAGAGGATATTGCAGAGCTGAGCCAAACACTGGGTGGCTGCAGGTCTGCGAGGGGAGCTGTGCGCAGCCCAAAACATTTGGAGGTGGCTTTTGCAACCATTCCCTCCTGGCTGTGCTGGGACAAGGGTACCACACAGAAAATCTGCTTGTCAGCACTGGCCTGAGCACAGCATCCTGCAGAGAAATCCCTCTTGCTGGCAGCCTACGATGCTGAATGATGCAAAATGGGCTGAATGATGCAAAAACCCTCAACCAAAAATCGCTTTCTGGCTTCTTTGTAACCCCACTCAAATGAACACACAGTGAGTTCCAGGGAATATGCATTTACTGTCATGCTGTTTTCATGTCAAAATTATTCAACCAGCAGCGTGTTTAAAGTGGGGTTATGATGAAGCATTGATCATACTCATTGATTTTACTTGCTGTTCAGTGGTTGTGTATTTCACAGCCACTTCACAGCAGGTGGCAGTGCAGGCTATATTGCCCATTTCTTGTGTTGTTACATACTTCTTTGTAATAAAAAATTACTTGGTGATATAATATTATCATTCTTTTATGGCAGCAGAATATGTAGCTGGGGATCACAAAACCCCAGTGAAGCTTTAGCCTGGGCTATGAAAACTCCTGGAGAAAGAGTCAGGTTTGGTGTTTTGCCACTATGACATAAACCCAAAGTGCCATGGGTACCAGAGAGTCTAATGAACCTGGGGACCAGAAACTCAACCTTTTAGTATTTCAAAGGAAATGCAAAAGAAATGAACAATTAAATAAATAATCCTTCATAATTACAAGTGGGGCAATGTACTGTGTGACAGCCAAACTGTTGTGGCAACACTTACTTTATGGAAAGTTAATTTGCTTTGATATTATCCTTCCCCCCTCCCCCCCATATTTTCACAGGTCATCAGATATTGTGTAATTACTTAATGTTTAATCTGTGCTTTCAGTTTGTGAACAAACAGCAAGTTTTCTTCTAAGTGCACCTTGCATATAACATCAAATACTCCCAGCTTTTAAAGGGTTAACCATCACTGTGGGCAAGACTTTGCCAAGGATTAGAGCTCGTTATTGGAAAACAATCATTATCACATCTAAAATGTTCCTCTACTAATGCACCGTAATTTAATATAATAAAGTTGGGCAAGCTGAAAATGTTCAATTTAATGACAAACATTCATTTTAGGAGACTGCTCAGCAGCTAAAATTGGGGTGCAAGGGGTGCAGGGGCACTGTTAGCAGCTGAATGTACCCAAAACCCACCTGCTGGAACCTGGAAATAAGCTCTGAACTCGAGTCCTGGTTCCCTTCCACGCTGTGAGAAGGGTGACAGAAGAGGTGCAGGATGGGAGGAACAGGGAGGTGTCAGAGAGGAATTTGCCTCTCCTGCAAAACATCCCAGGGCTGTCTGCCTAAGGCTTGGAAGTGTGGTTCTCCCCTCTATTTCCCCCACAAAACGGCTCCTCAAGCTTTTCCACAGCATGAGTGAATTGGGATAATTTTGGATAAGAAAACTGAGTGAGCAGGTCAGTCATTGACCTTATGCTTTAAGCAGGTATGGTTAAAATTTATTTTTGAAGTCACAAGTATAATAGCAACCAAAACAATTGTGTAAAAGAATAGTATTATTTTCCTGTGGTTTTATAATTATAATAACAGTTTCTTTCAATAAATGTTAAGGCTGCTGTGAATCATATCACCAGTGTCAGCCTGGACCCTTTGACAGCTTTATTGCAGCATGAAAATTCTAAAAATCCCCTGATTGGCTCTGTAAGGAAAGCACTTTATGGGTTGGAAGGGTTGGCTACTCTTCCTGAAAAATGGACTTTTCTGTGCTTTTAGCATCTGGCTGGAACAAGAAAGAGCAATATCTACAGTGCTGGTTTAAAGTGTTCAAACTAATCCAAAAAGCAGTATCATTTGTTTTTTCATGGTATATAAATCAAGAAACATGGCTTTTGTATTCTCCCTGTGTATATGAAAACTGATAAAATTTGTCTCTGCATTATCAAAGAGGCTGCTTGATGCCTGATCATTTTGTATTTCCTTTCTGTGAAACCAAATCTAAAAGTAGTCAAGTTTTATTTGAATCTTTGTGGTTTTTGTTATCAATATCGAGTAATCTAGTACCTTGATTGGGGTTTGTTTCTTATTTGGGAGTTTTCTTTTGATCTTTTTTTTCTTTATTTTTCAGCACTAATAAGTGCTCCTCTAAAAAAAAAATTCAGTCTGGAAGCATATTACTTAGAGTGACATTTGGCTGAAATCAGCAAGATTTAACCATAAAATATTAATTCCTCTGCTACTGAGGGGGAGAAACATATTTTCTCCAGCTGAAAAGTAATCAATAATTTTGAAAAATAAACTTCTCCTGCAGTCTGGAGCTATTGCATATGCACTAAAAGCAAAGTTTCTATAGTTTGCCATGGCTGTCCCATGAGAAGCAGTAGTAAATGTCTTTTCGAAGAGGGGGGGGAAAAAAATCACCATTATTATGATGTTTATCCAATCTGCCAGAGATGTTTTCTTCTCATGTTATGGCCTTAGTGATGCATTAAGGTGACCTTTATGACATTAAGGTATGTAGCTTTCTACAAAGGAAATAAGAAAAAAAACCAAAAATCCCCACTTGTTTTGCAACTCCGTTGAACAATTTTCTGTGAAGTGTCACCTCTAGAGGTTCATGTAGCCAAAAAACTGTAAGGGTGATCACTTAATGATTTCCCTAGAGCTGCTGAGGGGGAAAAACTTTTATATTCACATTTTTTGCGTCTCTGAGGGAAATGGTGAAACACAGAACTTAACCACTGGATTGTGGTTAAGGTGCTTGCCTAACTGACAATTAAGGAAATTACACACTGTTTATGAAGTTCTCTGTAGATTAATTCTGTATGAAATAACCTAGTTCAGGAATATCCTATGCAGTTCATTGAGTATTTTGGGCTTCCTTCCTTCCTGAATTCCTTCCTGAATTCCTGAATTCCTGAATTCCTGAATTCCTTCCTTTCTTCCTTCCTTCCTTTCTTCCTTCCTGAATTCCTTCCTTCCTGAATTCCTTCTGGAATTCCTTCCGGAATTCCTTCCTTCTGGAATTCCTTTTGGAATTCCTTCCGGAATTCCTTCCTTCCTTCCTTCCTTCTGGAATTCCTTCCTTCCTTCCTCAGTTGCCAGGAATGCAAGTGTAACAAAAGCATCAGACATCTTAAAGAATAGCCAAGTAATTTGATCCTTTTATGAGTTATTTAATGTCCACCTGTTGCCCCTGGAGATGGTTTAGTGGCCACAAAACAGGAGAAACAGCTACAGAATAAAATTATCATGTGAGAATTCTGCTATGTAGTAATTCATGTGCACCTCTTAGAAACCCAGCAGATGTATCCCTCCAATGTGTCTTCTAATTTATTTTCTTTTAAGACATGGAAAAAAACCACAACAGGCTGTCAAAGCCTGGCCACACTGGGTTTTAAGCTTGTGCTAATTATGGCTTTAAGAGCACATCTCTCTGAGAGTGCAGTTCAAATGTATTTTGGGGCCTTGGCTACGTAGCTAAAATACAGATTTTCTCTACTGTAGTGGGGACTAATTTACAGTAGTCCCGTAGGTAACAAAATTTGGTGGTATAAATGTCACTACAGTCTCCAAATATTAGCTGTCTGTTTATTTTTACTTGTTTTGAGCAGTGGAAAATTGTCAGCAAGTTGTTGTCACTTTGTGCCTTGGAATTCAATTATTTCCCCAGAGACGGCAGGAGTATCCTGCATGCTTGGGGAGGAGCTTATCCCACCCTCCTCCAGGCTTGAACTTTGCATGTACCACAGGATCACCATGTGAGTGAATGTTCAAAGCGTGCATGCAAACAACCCCTTCAAACTCACAGGTGCTATTTTCTCAGATCTGGAAGAGATGGAAGTGTGTCTATTTAAAAGTTGTTTGCATTACCATGGCATCAGCTGTGTCATTTTATATGGAAAATTGTTTGGATGGTTTTGCTAAACAATATACTGGAAAAGCTGCATAATTGTTTATATATATAGATATATATATATATACACATATAGGTTCTCTTTGTTCAGTGGTNCAAGCAAGTTTTGCAGATTGCTCTTATGGATGCACTTCTTAAAAATCAATAATAAAAATAAAAATAAACATTTCATGGCCAATAATTTGTATCTTATTTTAGGTTTCCTGGGAGTTTCAAAATTTAGCAGGGTGTTTCTTAGAAAACATGAATCATATGCAATATGAATTATTTCTGAGCACTATATTTGCCCAGGGAAGCAGCCTCCCAGGACTTCCAGTACTACTGGGAGTAGAGATAATTTCTCAGAAGAGATGCTGGGTATGGGCAAAGCTGAGGAGTTACTAAATTTCTGGACTGCATTACTTTAGAATTCCAGAAGTTTGCTCCAGGTTCATCCAGTACTTTCCTAATGTAATTAAAGGCATTGCTACAAGATAGCAAGTTTTTTGTTTAGAGCTTTGAAGCAGTGATTTTAATTTGTCAAATTTTTCATCATCTTTAGAAAAAGAAATTTAATATACTGTGTATACCCTTCAGGTTGGAAATCTTTTAAGCTCCAGGTGAGTAAGCAGCTGGGCCAGTCTTCAGTACAAATTAGAAATGGGCAGCAAATAGATGTGCAGTCCCACCCTGGCTGCAGAAGTGCTCAGCATCCTTGGTACACTAAGATAACAGATTTTTGCCTGCTTTTAAGGCATCTTTTAGAACCAAACCTATACTTCAGGGAAAAAAATTACATCCTGACCCAGAGATATAATAGTAGGAAAGTCTGAAGGTGGATGGGCAGCCCAGAAACTGATGCAGGTTTATTGAAATGAACCAGGAAAGGCTACCTGTTTGTTTAATTTCTACTTAAGACACATTTTCCTCTTGTGTTTTCCACATTGGTTACAATTTTACCTCAATTAAATTTCTTCTGGAATGCACCTGTTTAATCAGACAGAATACTGAAGATTAAAACTTGAGGTTCTGACTGCACAGATTATTTGTTTGGTTTTGTTGATTTTTTTCCTTTCAGATTAGAGTTTGTGCTAAAATACTTGATTCAGAAACTCAGAAATATTTCTTTTTATAGTTTAGAAATAGGATTCTCCTTTTGAGTATTTTTTGTGTGCTTGATGCCATGAACAATTTTAAAATTTTTTGCTTTAAAGTGCATTTGAGTCCCTAAAAGCTTTTACATTTGGTGTCTCTACTATTATTATTTTTAAATGTCCATTCAAGAGCAAATTAGCATTTGAAGGACAATGATCTGATCTAAATTCCTGAGTTGCTTTTTCCAGCCATCTCACTGGAGCTTGGGGACCATCTTGAATCCCTCTGTTATCTCTCTTCCCTTGAGGAAAAGGATCTGCCTGTGGGTAAGGAGCAGATTCAGTTGGAAAATGTGGATGTCAGAAAGCACCATTTCCTTCTGCTCATGGGGAATTTCCATGTACTTTTTATATACATATTTATTAATATATAAAACAGGAATTCTGAGAAAGCCTCTGACATTTTCTGCTATTTAAGTATTTTCAACTGCTGTCTTAAAATATTTTATGAGCTGAGAGGTGATTTGACAAAGAATAAAATTGTGGGTGATTTTAATAAAGGTCTTCAATTTTGTGCACTCCTTTGTTTTGCTTTTGTGAGTGGTGATTGGCATTGCTGTTTTCTGCCTTATCTGCTGTTTTGGGGCAGGTTAAGTGGCTTTTCTGGCACCCCATGGCCCCCTTACTACACCCTGCTGAGTGCCCCTAGTGTTTTCTTTTATTGAGGATGGGCCTCTCTGCTCATGTGTGTGCAGATGCTCCTTTTAACAGCTTTAAAATAGGATTGTCCCTGAGGAAGGAGCTGATCCAGGAGCCCTTTGTCAGTTTGGTATGGAGAAGGATGTGGGTGTGGGGGCAAGGAGGTGCAGATAGGGACCCAGGGGGATTTTTGGGATTTTTGGATTCTCTCAGGGGACACAAACCAAAGCAAAGGTGAGGCACAACACCAATAATAACCAGGCCAGTGTCACTCAGTGTGGGAAGGGAGCACACGGAAAAGTCCCTGTGGGGCATCTTGGAGTGATTCCTGAGCACATCAGGAATCCAGAGAAGTGGAGGGGAGGATGGGTGCCCCAAGGGTGGCTGCAGCACTTGGCATGGGGTGGCCACTTGCCAGGGGCAGAATGGGGGACCCTTGTGTTAAGGACACCCAGTACTTCAAGATCCGACAGCCCTGGGGTTCCCACTGAGCCCTCTCCCCCAAAATAGGATTGTCACAGCCCTGGGGGTCCTGGAAAGGCCAGAAGATGCCCTTACAAAGAGGGATAACGTGGCTTTGGGGGTCCCAGGCAAAGGGATGAGCTGTGAATGCCCTGGGGATCCTGATGAGCCCAGCCCCACTCACGAGAGGTGTCATTTCTGTGGGGGTCCCATGGAGAGGGGAGGGTCTCCGAATTTGGGGGGTTAATGCTCCTGAGTGTCCTGATGAACCCTGACTCCCAAAATGGGGCTGCCACAGTTCTGGGAGTCCTACTGAGCCCAGGCTCCCCTTGCGAATGGGTGTCCAACCCTGGGGATACTGCAAAGTTCAGGAGATCCCCTGAGAACAGTGAGTGTCCTGTGGGACCCCCACAGCCACCCCAAGTGTCCCAGGGCTCCTGCCGAGCCCAGCATACCCAGGAAAGAGGGTCCCATGGAAGTCCAAGGCCATACTGCTGCCACCCCACCGTGAGGAACAGCAGCCAAGGGGCCAACACTTGCCCCTGCCCCGGCCACCCTGTCCCTGGGGAAGCCATCACGCCCCCAGGGAAGCCACCGCCCCGGCTGTCCCCTGCCAGCAGTNCCTCCGAACCCATCCTAACAAACCAGACCAAGCCGAGGCGCATCCCCGGCCAAGGGAACCCTTCCTACAGTCCCGACTCCAGCGTTTCCCCGGCGGGGCTGCGGGACCCTCGATCGCTCACAGGTCCCGCCCGCGGCTGAAGAACGCCCGCCGGCCGCGCCGGCACCGCCCCGCGNCGCCGGCCGCGCCGGCTCTGCCCGCGGAACTTGCGCAGCTCCTCCTTGAACGCCGGGTGCTCCATGGGCCGGTAGTCCCGGGGCTCGCAGTGGCTCTGCAACCCACGGCTCCGTCAGCCCCTGCAGCGCAGCCCCCGGCCCATCCCGGGCCCAACTCAGGGCCCCGGCCCTGGAGATCCCCTCCCACCGCAGGGAGGATGCTCAGAGACAGAGCTGCCCCTCCCCACTGCCTTGTGCTCCCACAAGTCCTGGCACGGACCCCCTGTCACCGAGGGGACAACGGGCGGGGACTCACCGGGAACTGAAAGAAGAACTCGCGGTACCCTCCCTTCAGGACGTAGAGCTCGGGGTAGTGCAGCTGGGGGTACTCGTGGCAGGAGCGATCCCTCTCCCGCAGGAACTTGCACCTGTGCCGTAGGGAAAGCGCACGGGATCAGCCCCGAGCCGGGATCCGGGCGTGCTCGCGGGGCTGGCAGACCCCGCTGTGCCCCTCGTGCTGTCGCTTACATTCTGGGTCCCCGCTCAACAGAGAACTCGCAGTGGAAGATGATGATCACCCTCTTGCTGGCGTCGCGGGGCACGACGGGCTGCTCCAGCAGGAATTCCTGCACGTCCCGCTGCAGCGGCAGGTTGACNTGTCCCTGTCCCCAAACCCCCAGAGCCCTCCAGCCCAGCCTGACCGTCCTCCCAGCCCCGGATCAGGGGCTCCCACCCCTGCAGCGCCCTGGTGAGGGCAGGGAGAGCTCAGGACACAGGTTTGTTCTCCTGCAATAGGAATTTATTAACAGAGACTGTAACAAACGATCCTAAAAACAGACAAACACAAAAATATTTATAACAACAAACAAACACAAAAATATTCATAACAATAGACAAAAAATATTTATGGCAATAAACAAAAATANGCGGAGGGAGAGTAGGCTCCTTTTCCCCCTCTGCCTTCCATTTCATTTTCTGCAGGGACACAAGGACGGTGCTCCCAGCCTCCCTCACCATCCCCCTCCTCTTTCCAGCTGGGAGTCAACCCTTAAGGGGGTGACCTGGCACTTTCCAGAGGGCTGTTCCTTCCCTTTGGGTGGCTCAGTACCCTTCATGGGGGGCTGCTCAAGCCCTCTGGGGGCTCAGGGTACCTCTGGGGAAGCTGCTTTATTCCTCTCTGGGGGCTCAGTATCTTTGGAAGGGCTGCTTAATCTCTCGGAGGGTACTCAACAAATCCTGGGGGGGGGGATCCTGAATCCTTGTTTGTTGCCGCAGCACCTCCTGGGGAAATGCTCAACCCCTCCTGGTGGGCTCAGCACCTCCGAGGGTGGGTGGGGCTAGGACACCCCCCCTTCCTCCCGGCCTCAGGGGCACAGGGGGGTTCTGACCTTGACGTGGCCCCCCTCGTACTCGTAGGGGTACCGGCAATCCACGACGATGCCGCTCTCGATGGAGCTGCTCAAGTGCCCCGTCAGCACCGCCGCCAGCTGCGGGGGGAGCGCGTCAGCAAGGGGGACACACGGGGGGCAGACGAGGGGGGAGCGGGCAGGCAGACCCTCAGGAGGGCTGGGGGAGGGTCGCTGTTCCCTTACCGTGCCAGGGGAGATGTACCTCAGGCCCGGGTCCTTTCCCTCCACCGTCGGCAGGAGGTGAGGCTGCAGGAGACAGGCTATGGGGTCATCCCCGTCCCCGGGGCACCTTCCTCGGGTGGCACCTGTCCCCCCAGCCCAGAAGCCCTCCCAGTGGCCAGTTCTGCACCCGTAGGAGGAGAAGGGGCAGATCCACGTGGCTGTGGGATATACGGGGATGGGCCAGAGGAGCAGTGATGGGGCTTTTCCTCCACTGCAGGGGCTGCAGGCTGGGAACTCACAGCCCCCCAGCCCCATGTCCCCAGGTAAGGGCCACCCGCTCGATTCGGGCTCTCGCAGCAATGCGGGGCTCCAATGATGGTCCCTGTTCAGAATAATGGGGGCAGCACCCCCAGACCTGCCCCATCCTCGTGTCCCTACCTTGGAGAAGTCCCCGATGAGCTCCTGGTCATCGCTGGCCAGCAGCTTCTCGATCTCCTCGAGCTGGGCAGACCTGGAAGGCTCCAGCCACACTCCCTGTGGACGTACCAACCAGAGACACCCCCAGATGTCAGCAAGGGCTCTGGCAGAGCCGCAGCATGGCCCAGACCTGCCGGGGACAGGCTGGGTCTCACCCCACACCTTCCCCATCACCCACCGGCTCCACCGATGCCTCCTGCTCAGGGGTGCCAGCCTCCCTCCTCTGCCGCTTGGCTTTCAGAGGGGTGTCCCTGTCCGAGGGCTTTTCCCGCTTCAGGACGGGTCTGGGGACACTGCCGGACACCGAGGGCGAGCGGAAGAGCTGCCGGCCCTGGCTGTGCTTCCCTAGACGCTGTGGAGAGTGCCCGTGCTGCTGCCTGCGGGTCTGGCAAGCCCCCAGCACCAGGGCTGGTGCTGCTCACCAACCAGCCCCCGGCCCAGGGACTTTTGGCCCCAGACCCCTCTATGGAGACCCCAAGAGGTGATTGTGGGGTCCACTGCCAAAGGCCGTCACGTACCAGCTTTGCCTCCTCCTTCCTCATTACTGGTGTGGTCACCAGGTTCTCCTTCCCCTGGGGTGCGGTGGCATCATTCTGCCAGGGCAGCATCTCGGGGGACTTCGGGGAGAGGCAGAGGAGATGGTGAAGGGGACAAGTCCTGCCAGCTGCTTCCCACCCCCAGGCAGGATTGGATCCCATCCCCAAGGTCTATCCGCCTCCCAGTTCCTTCCAGCTTTGGAGTCAGGGTGTCCCCATGACCCCCAGCCCGTCCATCTCCCACATCCACAGGTCTCCGGGGCACCCGGAGTGGGGGCTGGAGCCGCACCCACGCGTTCAGCCCCAGGATCGTCCATCCCCAGTGCCCTCCCAAGCCCTCCAGCCTCTCTCACCAGCAGCTCTGATGCGCGGCAGGGGCTCTTGGCAGGGGGGTCCCTCCTGGCAGCCCCATGGCCGGCGGGCAGCCTGCTCTGCTGGCCCAGCCTCTGCAGCTTCTTGGGGACAAAGCCCTCCTGCAGCGGGGGGACACGGCGTCAGCACCCCTCTGCCCGCTCCCTGTCCCTCCAGGTCTCGCTGCCCCACTCACCTCATCCTCGGGCTCTCTCTGGCGCCGCCGCTCTCTGTCCCTGCGCACCTGGAGCTGGGAGATGTCTCTCAGGACCGGGCTGGCTTCCAGCTGCCATGGCTGTGGGACAGCCAGGGGGTGAGAGGTGCTGCACAGCCCTGCCCCCTCTCCTCGCTCCATCCTCCTCGTCCTAGTTCGGCCAGGATCGGGCCTCGCTGGGCTCAGCCCTGCACAGCCTCCAACACTCACCGGCAAGGAGTGGATCCTCTGGCGAAGGCGCTTCCTGCTGCAAGAGCCGGGAAAAGAAAGGATCAGATGACCGCAGGTGTCCTGCACCGCTGTGTCCCACCCCTCTGCCATTGTCACCTCTGTCCCACAGGTCCTTAGGGTGGGGTGACACCTCCCCAGGGCTGTAACAGCTCCCCAGAGGGACGTGGGGCAAAAACACCTCCAGGCGCTGAGCAAACACCAATGGCCTGAGTGGGACCCCAGCAGGGGCACGGGGACAGCCTGGCTTTTGGGTGTGGGACAGGGACAGCCTGGACACGGGACAGTTTAGCATTCATGTCCTGCCGCAGCGACAGAGCCCCTTTACTCGCTCTTTGAGAGCTCTCCCAAACTCCGGGATCGTTTCCTGGAAGCTGTGGGGAGAGGAGAGATGGGCTTACGGGGGGGTGGCCTTCATGTCCCCGCCCAAGCAGCCCGGGTTGTCACCCCCCAGACACAGCCCGGGGGTCACAGCTGGATGCACAGCTCCCATCCAGGCTGAGAGCGGGCCCTGCTGCTCGGAAAGGCAGGGGAGGGACAGGCTGTCCCCGGGGGAATACGGGCATGGGGTCACTCACGCTTCCTGCACGGCTGCGGGCTCCTGCTGTGTGGGGCAGTTCTGCCCCAGTCCTGCGGGAACAGGGGACAGGGGTGAGCTGTGAGGCGCCGGTGTGAAGATCGGACTCCAGCCCCGAGCCCGGGGCACCGGGCAGGATGGGGCCGGGCAGGGAGCCCCTAGCAGGCGGGTGG
>VZTZ01048661.1:76367-118912 GCA_013400955.1 Drymodes brunneopygia | reverse complement strand
GCTGCGGCGAGTGACCGGCGGCAGGGGACAGCGGACAGCGGACAGGGGACAGGGGATGACAAGGAGTAGGAGGTGACAAGAGAGGACAGTGGGCGGTGGGGGTTGATAAGAAGTGACAAGAGGTGCGCAGAGGTGCCCAGCGCGGACAGGTGACACCCGCCCCGCTCCTGTTTACAGTAACGGGAATAACAACACCGCCACCCGCAGCCAATGGGAAGCCGCGGCGGGCACGAGGCGATGCCTCCAGCCAATGAGACGCCGCGGTAGGCGCGAGGGGACGCCACCCGGCCAATGAGAGGAGCGCGGGGCGCTTGGGGGCGGAGCCGCAGCGCAGTGTTCGATTTGGGGGCGGGATCAAGCGGAGGGGGCGTGGCCAAGTATGAAAGGCGCGTGGGCAGCCCTGTCCCCACGCGTGGCGCGGCCGGACCTTGGCCTTGCAGGGGACACTCGGTCACCCCTGGTGGCCCTCGTGTGTCACCTGCAGGGTAATAAACTTATCCCCTAACAGCACCCTGACAACCAGGCCATGGCACCGAGTGCGTATCCAGTTGAAAGAATGCAAGGTTCAAATCTTGGCAGTTTGTTTAAAGGCGTTTCTTGGAAGGCAGTTGTGAACGGCCTGCTCTGCTTACCTGCCGAAAACTTTTATTTCTGTACCAAACTTTAAAAAACACAAAATCAGTTATTTGCCACTTGTGCTTAAGGGCACTTGATTTCCTTGCTCTTGTAAACATGCTCTTGACATTGAGTCCCTGTGCTTGACATTATTTCCTCTGTGCTCCCAATCTCCCTCAGTTTCGTCATGGAGGTGCCAAAGCAGATAGAATTTTAACAGAGCTAAAGAATGAGGGGGAAACAAAATCAAAACCTAGAGCTAATCCCAAGTGTTTGACTGTGCCTCCTTTCTCTCCCACCTGGAGGTCAAACCTGCCCAAGGAGTCCAAACCCACTTCATGGGTGTTGGAAGGTGCCCCATTTCTTTGTTGAGGATCAACAGCCCTGACACAACCCTGCAGAAAGCACCACTTCCTCCTGCTCACAACAAATTCCATGTAGTTTTTATATATACATACACTTATACACAAAAGAGGAATTCTGTGCGTCACACCTGTGACATTTCATGCTATTCAAGCACTGCCGACTGCTGCTTTTAAAATATTCTGACAGCCAAAAGGGGAATTTGACAAAAAATTCAAAGTGCAGGTGATTTCAGGTTAAGGTCTTTGTTTGTGCTCTTTTGTGCAGTTGTTTATCTTGTGAGCAGTAATTGGCATTTCTGCTTTCTGCTTTTAACTGCTCAGCTCTGAGGGAAAATTAAGTGGCTTTCCTGGTACCCCAGAGCCAGGGGTTTAATTTTGTTTAATTTCGGGTGCCTACGTATGTGCAGATGCACTGCAGACCTCCTACAGAAGAGATGGGAGCTCACACACAGCTATTTCAGGACCTGTGAGTTTACTGTGCCTTTATCTGGGCACAATAAATTTCAGTGGCTTACATCTTGCTCTTCCAGCTACTTCCCTGCACAGCAGCAGTCCACAAGATTTGATCTTGGTCAACTGCAATGCAGCTTGGAAACCCAAAGGAAAAGGGGCAATAAAACCTGTAGTAGGGTCTAGATGAGCTTGTGAAGGCCTTCATGGAGTGTCACCAGCATGTAAAGAAAGAGGGACCGGGCACTGGAAGGGGCTGCCCAGGGAGGTGTTTAAGAAAGACTGGATGTGGCACCAAGTGCCATGGTCTGGCTGACAAGGTGGTGTTGGGTCACAAGTTGGATGCAATGATCTCAAAGCTCTATTCCAACCTACCTGATTGTGTATTTTACAGGGTTTTCTTAAATGTTAGATTCAATTTTTTGGGGTTTTAATTATTTCTAGGCTCTCTTCTGCCTGACAGCAGCGGTGATAAATGAAAAGCCAGGAAGGGCACAAAAGTGCATCCTTAAAAACTTTATTGGAGTGGCACGGTGCAGACTGCAAGTACAGTCTCAAGTCTAAATATCCCCAACTTCAGTCCCCGTGCCATCCCTGCCTGCAGACCCCGGGCTCTGCTGCCCTCTGCCAGCCCACGGCAGAGCTGTGCCCATGTCACAATGTGCAAAAGGATCTTCTGCAGGGCAGGGAGGCAGAGGGAAAACCCACAGAGGTGGTGGCAGCCCAGGGCCTGTCCTCGCAGGGAACAGCAGAAATGGGGCTTTGCTCCCTGCAGCATCACCTCCAGCCCCACCCCTGCCTTCCCTGCTGGAGTGCCAGGGACAGGAGGACTAGAAACAGTGCAAAATAAGATAAAAAGGAGCTCGCCCCTGGACCAGAACTTGGATTGCTGCTGAGGCTCGTGCCCCTCCTTTCTTTCCCCACACTTGTGTGTTGGTAGCTGTTACATCTGTTATTTGTCCGGTCCAGGGGACTCCTGAAATTACGAGATAACAGTACAGATACAATTGGAAATAACGGTAATTTATAAAATAAAACAAACAAGTCCTGCCCTAGTGTGTTTTAACTATGGCTAAAGGCAGCATCCCAAATACCTGCTTTATGTCCAGACATGCTGGAAGAAGCGGCTAATCCCCGGTTTCTCACTCTTTAGCCACCCCACAGCTGGCCTGCAGCTTCCCACCAGGAACTGGCCTGAGCAGAAGGCTGCACGGACCAGCTGAGAGTAACTAAAGATCACTACATTCCAGAATACTTAATGCATTCACTGCCACGTTAAAAAATGCTAGCACATATGAACTCTTCAGAGATTTACAGGCACTATGTGGAGATTATGTGCAAAAGTCTGCAGATTTTTTTTCTTTCTTTTTTTTTGGCATAGCTCTTCATTGATGCAATATATTTCCTGCAAATAGAAAGCATTCTTTCCCCCTGAACGCTGAAGGAAATTACGAAGAGGTCAGACTACATGAGTCTTAATAAACTGAATTGCTGGGGGAAAGAAACAAACCACCTGAGTCTACTACTGGGAAAGAAGAAAAGATGAGAAAAAGCCCAGCAAGTATCACTGTACAAAAAACCACTCAGAATAACTATGTGCTTTTGGCATCAGCTTTTGTTCTTCACGAATAATCATCCACCCACAGAAAGAAGACATTTTACACGATGCAGCAGGATCCTGGGGGGAAGAAAACAAAACAAAACATTAAAAAAAAAGTCCATAAATTGGAAATAAAACTCTCAACATAATTCTGGGAAGAATTATGGGAACTAAGCCTCCAGATGGGTCCAGAGCAGAGGTAATGACACAAGCTCAGTATCCTAAAGATCAAAACCCCCCAGCTGAGATGTGCTTGGTCCTCATTACTCTGTGAAAATGTCTTAGGGAAGCAGCACTTCACACCTTGGAATGCTTGGAATTTCACCAGCCTAAAGGAATTTAGCTACATGAAGTAGTTCTGTACAAACTGAAAGGATAAAGGATGTGAAAAAAGGCCTTTTCTGCCTGGGAACGCTGAAATGCAAAGCCACCCCAAGCACTTTTTTAGCAGCAGCTCTATGCCTTGGTTTGGTTCAAGGACTGCCAGCAAAACTCAGCTTTAATTCACAAGCATGAATTGTCTTTTTGGTAGCCCAGGGAACAGGAAAGAAGAAATCTCACCTGGTAAGGTTAACGTTTAGCTTGTTTTCTGCTTCTCAGATTTGCTGCTGGAGGACTGTCCCTTTGCCTAAAGAGAGGATGAGACAGTGAGAAACTGAACCAAGTTAAAACCTGGAATCAGGCAGTGATAAGACACTCTTCAGAATCACAGTTCAGCCATAAATACAATCTACACTTAAAATACAGAAGGTTTTAGGAAGAGTATTTGTGACTCCTGTTATGTGCAAATATTTTCACCTTTTCACCATCAATTGTTTTCTTTCAGACAGAGTGGGCTGTGCCTGACCTTGTCATTCCCTGTTCCTAAACACCCTTTTACCCACACCTGTGATCAGGTCACTGCTCAGAACATCCTCCTGAAGAGGAGATAAAGACACCTCTCAGTTTTACACTAAGAACTGCAAGTCAGTTCTGTGGTTACACAAAAGGCACCTGTGGTGATTTAATAATAACAATAACCAGAAATCCTATCACTGACATGTGAAATGCAAAATTTCCAGAGCAGATGTAATAGATTCAGGTATCTACTGTGAGAACATGATGGAACAAGCTTCAGCCTAACCTGAATAAATTTTCTGGACTTATGGATAACAAAAGCTAAGCAACCCTTTTTATCTTCCCCTTCTCCCCTGCTTTTTTTCCCCTTTTTTTGAATACAGAAACCTGCCTTTCCCCACCATGTTCATTCTGCATACTTATTTATGAAAGCATGAAGGTCTTAATTAATTTAAAAAGATAATTTATTACAATAACTTGGGAACGTGGCTGTGGTTATAGGAGTACTTTTGAGATGCTGTTATTCAAAACTGTCAGGAAATGAGAGAAGTGGTGGGAATCCTCCCTGAGGCAGCTACAGGCATGCAGAGTGGGACTCTTAGATGAACAAATCTGGGAAGGCAAAGCCTGTGGAGCATGCACTGAGCCCCCCCCTCAGAAGATCACACTCTCTGAAAGGCACGTATTTTTTTGCCCCTTTTTATTGACAATTTCCCTTGAAATAGACATGGGCCTTTCTCCTACGTGCTTGTGTACAAAAATGGATCAAGTGCAACCCATTGATGCAAAACGCTCCCCAAAATAACAATCCTGTAATATGAATCCAAAATCCAGCTGCCCCTCTTGTGTGACTGCCCATACTATAAGAAATGTGTTCGTACCGTTTTAGGGTCTCTGGGCTTTCCTTTATCCTTTGAGCTTGGTTTAGTGGTCGTAGCTTCCTTTCCACTTTTGTCCTACACTCCAAAGAAAAAAATAATTACAGTTACAAGGAGAATACAGCACTGGTGGCTCCTGCTTTGACATCTGCCAAAACAATCTTTTGAATGTGGCTGGCAACAACACAGGCTGTGCTAGCTGGAGATTGTGCATCAGAAAAACCTGCTAGAGATGGGCAGATTTTGTGTTTACTACAGAGCAATAATGCTGCAGCAGCAGATGTAGCCCTTTAGGAGTTCATGAGCAGATGAAGCAGCGTTTGAAGCACCAGTGGTCCTGTGTTCAGCTGCCTGAGGGTTCTGTGCTGAGGAAAGCACTAGAGGAAGCACTGCAGTGTCCCGAAGAGCTGTTTGGAAACAGCTCTTTCCTCCCAGGAATTACAGCTCCTTTCCTCAACTGCAAGACCTCTCCAGTCCATTCCTTCTGCTTTCTTCTTGTCAACTCTACTGTTTTTCCTAACACATCTAAAAGTCTTTGCTGCTCCCAGCTTTTCTCTGCACAAAACCCTCTTGAACTGTGTCTCAGCTCCAGCCTACAACCATTGCTACACAGTGCCTCCTATCATTGACAGAAGGTTTCTCTGCCTCTCTGCAGTTTTTGGACACTAAAAATTGCTACCACATTTCTCTGCTCAACTTACTTCTCTAAGCCTGTCTAAAAGGCTCTAATTACCACAAATCTTCCTTCTTCCAAATATTTAGTACACAGCAAAATACATCAAATTTCCACTGCAGTAGTGTGGCAATCTCTGCATCTGCACAGGATTCCTGTAAACCTAAAATGAGCTACTGCAAAGAAAACTGTTTATTTTGCGAGTTATTAGCAGAAAATGTCCTACCTTTGAGTGCTGGGGTGTAGCAGGAGCCTTTGCACAAGTATCAAAGTCACCTGATAAGGCATCAATAGCTGCACTGTCATCCACAGGTTTCTGCAATCATTTTAATTTTGAAGTCACAAAATGTGCAACCCAGCTTCCCACAGTCAAATTAATGGTTCAGGAATTTATATGTGCTTTACTTAATTACCCCTTTTCTTAAAGAAAAACACACCATATTTACACATATGGTAGAGACGTCTATTTGAGGTTTCCAAGCAGCATGATTTCCTGAACATTCATAATGCAGGTCTACATAAAAACTGCATTTATTGTCAAGAGTTACTCCTCATCGAAGTTTTACTGTCCACACTGTTCCTACTACCTCCTGCATTTATGAGTATTTGCAATGAATCACCCCTTAAGCCTACAGTGACACAACTTTGAAACTAAATCAGAGCCCACAGCATGAAAAACCCACAGAATAAATATCTTGGATATAAAAAATAATCCTCAGTAAATCCCACCATAAATGTTACCTTCTTTCCTTTGTGTTTGACGTCATCCTTTGCTGTTGGCTTTGCCGGTTTACTCTTGGGAAGAAAAGAAACACATCCTCATTTTAAACTCGGCAGATTAGTTCTAAAATAAAAGTTTTTACATATGGCACTACTGGGTGTTCTAAGATTTCCAATGAAAGCTGCACCATTCTGAATGGATTTCTTTAGTAGTTCAAAGTAATTTATTTGTTCAGGCTAATAGAAAAAGAAAAAAAGCAAAACAAGAACAAAATTTCTTTTTTTTCCCCTTTTGTTTTTTGACTTATAAGCATACAAGGATAGAGCTATTTTCACTGCAGGATATCTCCATGTTTTACCCTAATATATAAATATAGTTCGGACACTCACTTATTCAACCTGTAATTCCAAAGATGATAGACAGGCTCAGACAGACTCAAATTTCCACTGTTGCAAATAAAAACTAGGGAAGCTTTTCCTTACCTGCTCACCTGACTCCAGAAGTTTTCGATAGTCAGGCGGGATTGTTTCTTCTCTCTCTCCAAGTTTGTCTCTGTGCTCAGATTTAGCCTTTTCCTGAAAGTATTTAATTTTTTAACAACTTTAATACCGTGCTAGAAATATTACCAATGAACAAGTCCGAAGGCATATCAGACTTAGGACAGATGGCCTTTTTCACTTTAAAATTTTAAACCTACTGGGAAAATCCACATTTATTAATTTCACTGTGAAGTGTGTTTCACGCTTGAAAGTTTTAAAAACTACTCTTATTATTATTATTCAACTTATGCTGCTCTGATTTTTGGCAGCATACCAGGAACATGACACACAGAACATCACAAAGAAGTTTTTAAGCAGACTGCTGAAGAACACTTTTGTCTTTGTTAATGCAGACATTTTAGGTATCTCCTTTTTCTTTCTCTTCCAGCTAAGACTCCAGCCTAAACTTATTGATAGGAAGCATATGGTGGTTTTGTTTTTAATCTGGTAATGTACTTTACCTCAGCTATTTCAAATTGCAATTTATGACTACTATTACTACTATTATGCAGAAATTAATTTTATTAATAGCAGAAGGGCCTTTATAGGATTTTATGAAAGACTAAATGAAGACAAAACCAGCAAAACAAGGAAGTTTAAAAATCTGACTGATTAAGTGGACTTGATACTTGTGGTTATAAAAGTCTAAGTTTGACAAAAGGAGAGCCAGAAAATCAATTTTAGAAACTGAGACCTGAGAAAACACCTGAAAAATTATGAGAATAACATCAATGAAAGGCACTGAACTAAAATTATTTCAAATCTCCTGTAACATTTCAACACTTGCCTCCAAGTGGCTAAAGTATATTAACCAAATCATCATTTTTCACAGAGCACACAAGTAAATCCAGAAGACTGGAGAGTGGTTGATATACCTATACATAAGAGCATGAATTTTTTTTCCAATAACCTTACTATTGCAAAATCCCCATGCCATATACACTCCCCATGTGAGTATATGAGAATTATTGCAGATTTTGAGGGTTTTGGATGGGTTTTTTTGTTGGTTTGGTTTATTCCCTTCCACCCCTCCCTCTCCCCAAATAACTCAAGTTTCAGAATGTCCTTTGTTACCTTCACTTTATCCACAACTGGTTTGTTCTCATCAGGGTCAGGTTCCCTCTGTCCCAGGGAATCAGACAGGAGATCCAAGGCTTCATCCATCTCTTTTCCTCCCTAACAAAGCAGAAACACATTTGTGAAAGCACATCTGCTGCAAAACCGATGTAATTCATCAATCTACTGTAAGTATTGGCTAATGAACTGTACAACTTGAGTGCACAAAGAGCATTCCCTTTGTAATTGCAGTGTTGCACAAGAGCTGGAATAAAATACAGAATATTTCTGACCTGCAGAAAACGTCATTTCAAGAAGGGCTTATGGAATTTATTTGAATGGTTTTCTTCTTTTTTTTTATAAATAAGCCTAGCTGCTGTAATGAGAACAGATCTATGAAATTATTTGCAATTGTTTGGCAATGATTGTTTGGCAATTGCCATTCATTTTGCAATTTTATCCAGAACCTGGATAGAAAAAAAGCCCTTAAAACCAACACAGGCAGGAAGAGCTTTATATTCCCTTTCCAAGCCAAACTGGGAGCACCAGCGGAAGATCCCTCTGCATGGATCAAAATGTGTGAGCAACACTGCAGTAAATGCCAGGAAGGAGAGTTCCCCTGGTTTTCCAAGGAGGTCATGGTGCTGCCTGTGGAATTCTCTTGAAAATGGTGTGTCCACTTATCCCTTCTTTTCTTCTTTCTTTTCCCCCTCAGGGGAACATTTTCCTTCTCCGTAATAGCCATTTTTAGCAATAAATTATTAAATTTTGCAGCAGTCCACAGTGGTCAGACTGTCTGGATCATGCTGCTGCCTCTCCTCACTCCTCAGCCCCTCGTTTTGGGGCAAGGACCCACAGGAGAGGTTTCTTACTGAGGCAGGAGCTGCAGGAGCTGCTGAGTGCACTGAGGAAACCATAGCAGCAGAGATCACATCCGAGGAACTCGCAGGCTTCGCACCCTCCTTGGCTTTCTGGAAGAAAAAGACACTCAGGGACCCAGAGTAAAACACTCATCAGACCCCACACATCCAAAACACAGTGCCCACACAGTTGATTTCTAGGATTTAATTTTCCTCAGGAGTTTTGCTTATTTCAGATTGAAACACCCCACACACACACACTGTGCAGCTGTTCCTCATCTCTGTTCTTCCATCTCAACCACTTGGTTAAACCTCTCCACAACTGAAGTTTTAGTACATTAAAATGACTCCAGAATGACTAAGATTTCACCAAGCCACCTAATATCCCCAAGTAACACTTTTAAAATCCTCAACTGCAAAGCTCTGCAGACACCATGTAAAAAGATAGGTCACGTAACTAAGTTTTTGTCTGCTTTTCAAGTCCTGCCCTTCTATTAACTTACTGCAAGAAGTATTTTAAATTTTTAGTTATTTGATTTCATTTAAGTAACCATATATAAGGGAAACATACAAAATGTCAAGATTATTCAAACACCTTCAAAATAAAACCAGATTTCAGAAATCTAATATACTCACCTTTACTACAGTTGATGTAGGTAATGGTGCAGGTGTTGATGGAGAGCAGGAAAATCCTTCTGTCAAACCCTCTAGAAGATCATTTTCACTCATAAGCTGCCATTAGAAAGAAAAAAAAAGAACATTATAAGTCTCTTCATATCTTAAAAAGTAAGCAAGTAACACACCCCATTTTCAAACTGAACACTGGGTAACCCTGCTGACATTTGGTAAGTAAGTAATGAATGAAACACTTATTTGAAATAGTCACTTTTTTTACCTGTGTCTTCTCTTCTGGTTTTGGTAGGAGTGGTTTTCCATCTTTATCCTACAAAGAAAAAAATACCTTGCAATAAACCCTGCAGTCCTTAAATGGCCATGTAATACAAGAACTCTGGGATTACTCACTGAGCAACAGAAAGTGTTACACAGGGCAGGGATATAACCAGCAGCCTCTATCTACTACTGCTACTCAAGATGCCATTTAAAACATCCAGGTCCTTGGGGTTTTTATAACAGCTTTAACCAATCACAGCTTATTTATTTATAAAATACCAGAAGCTACTAAAAGACTCTGGTGTACTAATCTCAGACAGAATTATTAATCTGCAAGTACCTGCATCTAAACCCATGCAGGCATCCAATGATAGATGTCAGATATTTGTGGGAACTACAAACCAGAATTTCTGGATACTATAAAAACGGCTGAACTAAAACATCAGTGTTTCAAAATGAAATGAGAGTCTCAGTTTCATCCACGTGTTCTAAGGGAAGTAAGACTAAGCACATTAAATAAATTACTTTGGCTTCTGTTAATCTGTACTCTGGAGGAATTGTTTCTTCTTCTTCACCCAGTTTTTTGTGTTGTTCCTTTTTGGTTTTCTCCTGTGAAGGCAAAATAGGAACCACAGTGAGAAAAACAACCACCAACAGAGATGCACATGAGCAAGCTTTCAGCCTTCAGTCTTCTGATTCAAATTGGTCTTTCTCAATCCAACCATCAGACACAAATCTTGTGAAAGTTAAAGCATTTTCTCTTGAGAAAGCCTTCATTCCCCTGCCTGTTTCTTTCTCTGTGTATCAGAAGTGATTCTACTTATTTCAGTGAAGCTAGCAGAGGTAAGTGAATAGACAAGGGTGGACCAAAATCAAAAATACCTCTGAGTCTTAATTCTTGACATTTTTGGAAATCCACTCAACAGCTGTCTGGCCTGCATGCACAGGAAGGCTGAACAGACAAATCAGTGGCCGACTTCAAAGATTATTACCCCCATACAAGTCATGCTGGGAAAATGCCAACTGAGAAAGGAGACTAAAGCCAACTTTGGGAATTTTTGCCTGACAGAATGCCAGCCACCAGAAGGGCTGGTTTCTAACTCCAGTTTCTGGCTTTTGACTCCAGTCAATTCCATCTGGTTTAGGGCAGCACACGGGGGCATTCAGACAGCATTTCCTTCTTACTTATGGCCCCTTATTTAAATATATAAACCCCCAAAGTTTTGTGCATAATTCCTAATTTAAACCCCTCATCATAAATTTGGTTCCTTCACAAAAAGGACCATTCTGTGTGCTACCCCTGATGCACATCTTAATTCTGCTTCAGTTCAGCAGAAAAGACAAAAACACAGTTTTCAGAAACTGAGGGAACTACTGCACTGCAATAGTCAGAATTATTAAGGAAGTATACTCACTGTGCTGAAATCCTACTAGTACTTCCTAAGCAGAACAGAGCTGGTTTCAACCGTACATTTTGTTTTTAAAAAAAGTGAAAATATAATGTCTGTTTTGTTTGTGACCTAATGAAATGGAGTAATGCTGAAGGTAATTATGTCAACAGTCTGTTTTTTGAGGTCTGATGGTTTTCTCTACCTTAACTTTGTCCACAGCAGGCTTTTTCTCATCTGGATCAGGCTCCCTCTTTCCTAGGCTACTAGACAAGGCTTCCAGTGCTTCATCTGAAACAGGACCAACCTGCATAGGGCAAAAAAAATTCTTAGTTTGAAGAAACCTGTTTTTGTCTTTCCCTGCAGTCTCCATTAGGTTCACAAAAAGCATCCCCTTTAGGGCAGTAAGAGCTAGAGGAGACCACAAGAAGTGTCAGTTTGCCTTCCTCTATGAGGAAGGTCACTGACCACTCAGTTTGTGCTTGACTTAGTTGTTTTTTGGGTTTGTTTTTTTTTTCCCCCCCAAAACCACCCAGCCTTTGTGGGTTACCACTATGGAGAAAGAACATGCAATACTGAAATGAGCATCCTGACAAGATGCTCTCCCATTCCATAAATGAAACACTGAGCTTTTCTTCAGCTCCAGCTGAAGGGGCTCCACTACTTACTGCAGGCACGGGAGCTGCAGACTGCACAGTGCAAGCTGTGGCACGAGGGACCACTTTATCCTCAGTGGCTTTTGCAGACACAGAACCCGACGGCTTCTGAAACACAATAATTTACACTGTATTTTAGTGAATATGCTCAGAAAACACAAAATGTGCCCGTTAAATGGCTTTTTTTTTTCTAAATACAGTACTAATGAGAAAGAAAAGTCTAAATTTAAAAGGCAGAAGATGCTCAGTGAAGAGCTGAGTGCCAGTGCTGCATGTTCCACTAAAGGCAACAGGAAGGGTAAAACAGGAAGAGAAGAAAATGGTTTTTTTGAAAGAACAGTAGCACTACACAATCTTAGCAAAACAGTCAGTGTCAGCTTCCTCAGTGAACCAGAAAGACATACTTTGGATATGTGGCAGGGCTTTGGTGCTTTGGGTTGTACTGCAGGCTGTGCAGGGCAGGCGAAGTCCTTTGAAAATTCATCAACAAGATCAGATTCACTCAGAGGCTGAAAAAAAAACCCATATGTGACACAGGTGACTCACTGCCTCTTTTTAATATACTTTTTCAAGAACTGTATTTCAGCTACTCATAAAGCAGGAAAACATCTGTAGCCTACACTGAAATAACCTTTAACAGTTATGTGCAACAAAACAGCATTAATTTTGCAGTGCATAAAATTAAGGAAAACACACTTCAGAATAAGTTTCTTTGTTATTGTAAGTCAATAGAATGTAAGAACTGTACAAGTAATATAAAACATTATATAGAGAACCAGATACATAATGCTCAAGACAGGACTGAAAAGGAAAATACAATGCCTTAATTAGGAAGAAAATGCTAAAATTTACTAGCAGAACTAGAGTTCCCTCAAAGTTCCCTTAGCCTGTCCACTGAGTGCTGGCACTCAGTGGTTTTCACTGTGCATGTTTTGGTGAATAAAAATGCTGTTTTATTTTCCTGCTGTGTGCGATATATTACAACCTCCTGGCACTACGTGAACAAGGCCTCTGCAATCCATATATCTCTACATCTATATACCTGAAGCTCCTGGGATCCTCCAAATTACTGCTCACAGCTAAATGTTTAAATCTTTGCTAGCAGTGACAGCCATTCACTGCTGCATGGAACTTAACAGCCTAGGGACAGACTCATAATGCATAAAATGACATTTCTGAGAGAGAAATCCCTTCCTCATTCCCTTCCCCTAATTATTTATAAAGCATCTCAACACACAAGGCCCCACACTTCATAATGCTTGAAATCCTCCTTCGGATGCTACATTAAAAAGGCATTTAGGTAGTAACTTTTATTCACAGAAACTAATGCCACTGCATCTGCTTAAGGCTACACAGAGTGGAGGCCCAAAGCAAGACAAACCCTAGCTGAAATCCTGAAGGAAGGACTTGGCCTTCACCAGAAATCATGGAAGAACAGCAAGTGACTGATGGTTTCCAGCTATCAACACAGCTTTTGCTGATTTTGGTTTCACTGATCTAAATATCAGTGGTGATTCCAAAGGGTTATCTCCTGGCAGCAGGGCCTAGTTCCCAGAGCAGAGCTGCTCTCTTTTTACCCTCATGACATGCCTGGCAGGACTTCCCTTCTGTGCATCTCTCAAACATCCATCACTCAAGACAATCGCACATCTGAGACCTGACATAAAATTTTTTAGAGATCAAAAGTCTTTTTTTCCAGCACTTTGCATTCTTCCCCTCCACACTTGAACCCTGAATAATACAAATGACTTCACATTTCTGCTCAGAAGGCACTCAGACTGGTCCTGACCTCCACACTCATTTCAGGAGAGCACAGATTTCCTGTGCTTTTCAAATTTTTGGCAACACTCCTCAACTCACAGTATTTCCAAAGTGGAGCCCTCAGTTTCCTCAATGCATAGTTCCTTTGCTTTCTTCCTGTGCCTTTAAAATAAATATTTGCAACTGTCTCTTTCAGTATTTTAATCCTCTCTTGCACTTTCTAGGCCATGGTGGATACTCTTTGCAAAGTCCAGGTTGTTCTTTGTGATTAGGAAAATATCCACAGCAGCTTTTTTTCCTTCTTTCCAGTCACATTCCTTTGTATTTTATCATTGACAAGAGGAAACTGTCAAGAAAACAAAATATTTTTCTACTTCACCTCTTTCTATGCTTAACAGCTCCAACAGACCTCTACAGAACACCTTACACGAACTTCCTGTACAACCCTTCTTTGAGTCAGCACTAATTTTTGTAACCCTCTCCTGTCTTGGAACTCTCTAAACATTTTCCTTATATGAGCTTTTCATTCACAGACAAGTGAATTTCAATAAAACCAACTCCCACTTGATGCTTCTGACCAGCAGGTTTTGTGCAAGGAAGTAAAACACACAAGCAGACCAACAGACTTACATCATGGCACAGAGAGAAGTGATGACAGAGAGGGAGAAAACAGGATATCTAGCCACACTCCTACAATATTGTCAGTTTTCTAACCTTTGGTTTTTCTTCAGGTTTCGGCAATATTGGTTTTCCATCTTTATCCTAGAAGGAAATTAAGTATTACTGACATATTTCTGTTGTTACAAGAAGGGCCATTCTCAGTAATCACTACTAAAATAGTGTAAAGTAAATTACATATCCAAGAACTAATCAGTGACAGGAATTCCCCTAAATGGGGAATTTTTACATGGCCAGGTAAGTAGATAAAAAAAAAGCAGAAAGTGTACTGCTGTTCTTTTGGTTAACTTTGAACCAATCTCCATCACTTAGGGTGACAATCCAAAAAAAAGAGTGCAATTTTCCCACCATTTTACATCAGTTTCAAAGTTTGCACTCTTGCAAAGGGATGGATTTTACAGGGCTGAGATTTAATGTCAGAAACAAGAAACGCCACTCTTGGAGAAGGAATGGGTGACTTGGGAAGATCAGATCTTTGCCCAGAATGCCTGGAAAAATAAGTGATGGCCACCAAGGAAAAGGAGGAAATCAGAAGTACAGAAATCACCAAGGAGAAAGCCATCGATTAAATACTAGTTTAGTTTGTTTTCTCCACGTTCTTTCCCTCTCTGTAATGAAAGAGTCAGGCACAGTGCCCTCCCTACAAAGCAATGGAGATATGAAAAACTTACCAACTCTGGTGTTAACTTGTACTCTGGAGGTATTGTATCATCACGTTCTCCAGGCTTTTGTTCCTTTTTCTCTTTGGCTTTTGCCTTAAAAACATTAAAAAAAAACACTTAAAGAAATTAGTATAATAGCACCAAGAACACAACTTCCCTATCAAAATTCTTCTGCCTACTGTGTGCAGAAGGACTGGCATCAAATGAAATTATTCCATGTAACAAGTAACTAAAATCCCTCCATTTATTCCTGTTACATGTCTGTGGTAAAATCATAATGGTTTAAGAGTCAATGCCATATGTGAATACAGCTAAATTATTTTAAATTTTAAAAAAATTAGACAGATTTCAGAGCTTTGTCTTTGTGGCAGGCACTTTCAGAGTTGTTGTGTGTACAAAATCCTCAGGTTTTCTTGCATTTCAGCACTCTGATTACATAAGCCATAATTCTGTGTCTTCTTCCATCACTGGCACCAAAACAAAGCTTTTAATTCTCTGGGCCTCCTTCATAAAGAAATGCATCCACTATGTTATATGAAGGCCCACACTGATTGAAACTGCAATACAAGAAACTCTTCCTTTGTCAAAATTTAGGTCAGCAACAGAAGATTTTTTACTACTTCCCTGTCATTTGTTTGCTCTGAGCTGTAAGTGAAGACAGGAAAAAGCCTGCTCTAACTATGGTTATAGACAGAGTTTGCAAAACTAAACCAAGAGGTTAAAGCTTTGCATCCAAACCCAGGGTTACTGTTTAAATTGTGTCTGTTGGGGAAAAGCAAAACTCTCAAAAGACAGTGAAAGGTGAGACTCAAATTAGAAAGATCAATGGAGTTTGATGGAAAAAGAGCACACACACTAAAAGTCAATTGAAAATCAAACAGCAAATATGTGCAAAATGAAAGCTCTCAATAAATTGCATTCAGTGCTGGGGAAAAAAACCCAAAACAGAGCTGTATGTACCAGTGAATGTATGTATGTATGTATGTATATATGTATGTTTGCTTGCATAACCAACAAATAATATGCTTATAATTTTCCAGATCACCTCACTGTGTTCTACTCTACCTGTATCCACTTGAGATCCTTAATTTTTTGATTTTCTTAATCACTGAAGACTCACACATTCCTTAAGCCTTTGATATGGAAGTCATTTTCTTGTTATTTTACACATTTGTTCAGTGTCTAACAAAGTGAACTCGGGATTCCACAGCCAGAGTCTGGAAGTCAGGGTAAAAAAGGAGTGACGTTACCTCTGACACCTCTACAACAGGGGTAGGATCTTCTTCAGGTTCAGGTCCTCCAAGAGTATCAAGAAGAGCATCCATTGCATCATCTTTAATTTCCTGTATTTAAGAAAATGTGCAAACCATGTTGTTATTTCTTTAACTTGACATGGGTTTTACCTTACATATTTTTATGCTGCATATGAAGAAACAGCCAGCACCAAACTGGTCATTTTGGTTTGGCTTTACCCAATTTCCTTAACACCAAATTATGTGAGAGAATTAACACAGTTTCAGTCATGACATGGGGTTTTTTTAAGGAGAGAAGGAAAAAAAAGGAAGTAAAAACCCAGTGTCACAATGTCATGTAACACAATTCTCTTTTGGCAAACCAAAAAAGTGCAAGGTCACACTTGCTCTATTCAGAGGGGAAAAAAGGAAGGTTGGTAAAACAATTACATCATATCCAAATTTTAAACACAGATCACAGAGCTAAGAAAATTTTCCTATTAATATTTCTACTCTTCTTCCTCTGGTGAGAAGAACCAAAGTTATTCTACATAATCCAGAAGGAAAATCATCTGATCCACTAAAGTCAGATCTTTAAGAGACAGTGGAGTCTGGGCAATGGCATTTTTTGTTATTCCTATATTTTCTATAATAAAGAGGATGTACAATTGAAAATGAGAATGATGAGCATTCTTTATGAAAACAAGAACACATAATAGCAGCACATGCCTGTAAATTTTGATAATAACATAACCAGTGAAAGAAGGACTATGTGTACCTCTTCTGATTTTGTTTTCTTCTCCTTAGGAGGAACTGAGGTCTTAACTGAACTTGCTGCTTGTGCTTGCACAATTTCTCCTTCTGTATTTGGTTTCTATGAGCAAGATGAATTACAGGCAAATTAGCAACAGAAAAGAAGCAGGAAATTTTATCACTTTAAAACATCAATTTTTCTTCACAATAAATGCATGCAATGGCAAGGAAATACCTCTGTCAGAGTTGTCGTCTTCTCCTGAGCAGAAGCAGTACTGCAGGTGAAGTCAGATGACAGGGCCTCTGCAAGCTCATCATCCGTCATGGGCTTCTGAGCAAGGAATTGCAAACCAAGTTATGACCACGAGAATGTTCAAATATCATCACAGGTCAAGCTCAGTTTGCAGCCTGAGTGTGTCCCATGATTACTCACACAGTGACCTCATTGCCACAAGTTCCTGACACAACAAAAAATAAAGGTGCTTGCCCCCACTGGTTGATTCATGTCTCCGACAAGCTTTTATTTTCAGCATGTCAGACTTCCCAACCCGCAAAATTATGCTGGCTGACAGAAACCTCTGGCCAAGTGTAGAAATACAAGTTGTCTTTGGTTAAGGCATTACAGAGAGAGCCCTGCTTGCACAGTATTTCTCCCTTTTGTCATTTGCATGCCCAATATCTCCATAAGCATTTATTTGACTCATTTCAGCTTCAGCATCCTGAAAATTCCTATTTTATTAGCACCTTTATTAAAAAAATCTGTGCCAAGCTCTATTTAGTTTTATCAGTAGCTAGGTTATCTGGTACCTCGCATCGCCCTCCCACTGCCTGAGACTTTTGGAGTACAGGCAACATTTTTATTTTCGTAGGAATCCAGTGATAACTGGTTTTTTCCACCTTTTTAACCTTACAATATATTAAAAAAAAAGGTCTTACTTCATCTTGCTCATTTGCTTTTGGTGGGACCACATCTTTGCCATATCCTTTGCTCTAAAATGAGAATTAATTTTGTAGTAAATGGGAAGCAGAAATATCCAATATGACAGAAAACACACATGAAGAATGTGTTTTTTAACTCACTAACCTTCAGTAGTTTAACATATTCTGGAGGGAGACTACCTTCCCGCTTGCCCAGTTCTTCCAAGTATCTTGAATATACATCTTCCTGTGAAAATAATGCACACATTAATGTTTGTGTATTGTTCTTTACTGGAACAAATTTCTGATAGAGCTACCTACAGTGATACCCCCAGAAAGAAAATGCAAAGATTGGCTAGGACACTGCATAGTGTCTTTCAGTACCTACTGTCATGCACATGTCTCTCCACCAGGTTCAACAGTGCTCATCATCATCCAGCAAAATCTACAAATCCATTCCCAAATTCCTACTTTAAGCCATTTCACTGTCTCAAACCGTAGAATGCATTGCTGAACCTAGACTGCTTTTTAAATAGTTATAAATTCCAAAATCTTTGTCATGTTTTACTGAGCCACTGAGCTTTTAATCCTAGTCCTTCTCACATGACTCTCCCATTCAGACTCAGAAAAGTTATGCATTCTTCAACAAATTCCCCAAACTGTGTAATTTCTATATTAACAAAACCAACATTAAAATGTAACTGTGCACACTCTGTTTTAACTCTTAGCATATCACAGCTACAAGTCCTGGATCAACACAGTAATGAGCAACAACAGATGTAATTTAGGGATGAAATCTCTAAGAAATAACGATGTGAAGCGCACAATATACCGTAATTTCTGGGCCAGTGTAAACAGGAGTAGTAGGCACATCTTCCCCAGGTCCACCAAGGGTATCTATTAGGCTATCAAGTGCTGACTCATCCATACCAGGCTAAAAAAATAAGCAAACCATTACAGAAGTTACCGAGGTGTACATGGGGTTGGGGGCGGGGTGGAATCTGAAACATCTGGTGAATCTGTAAAATACTCCTAGAAACCAGCCTAAAAGCTTTCATTCAGCAGGACGTGTACTTGTCAAATTTTTCAGTGAGAATTGTTCTAAACTCAAATCTCCAGTGTCATTAACAAGGTATTTTGTATTTGTGTATCAACTGATACACATATATATTCAAATATAACCACTGAAGATAGAGAGTAATTGATTTTAAGCTTGTGTAATTTTAAGCCAGCTTCTGAAGAAGTCCTCTTTGACAAAACACAAAGGGCAAAACACCACTGGTTTTTTACCTCTTCCTTCAGATGGCCCTCCACCATCATACCTACATTGAGGATATTTATCAATACTTCAGCAGTTACACATTCATTTTTTTCCTGAAACTGAAGTATTTCAGAGAGAGAAGCACCCTCTGAGACACTATTACAAGGGAAGCCTTTGTCTGGGGCTATGTTTACCAACCTCAGTACTTGATTGATCAGCAGCAGCAACCACACTTGCACCAGCTGTGCCTGTACCAGCAGCTGTACCAGCCACTGCCGACACCTCTTTGGGCTTCTGCTGGAGGAAAGAAAAATTAGGAGATGGTTTATTGCAATGTTAAAAGAGAAGCAAATCAAAGTAAAACATCCAGTGCTGAGGCTGTGCACAGTTTTTTTTGGACTCAGAAACTGGCTGGTGCAAATGCACAGCATCCAGATGCTTGGGCAGAGTGAGCTACCACCATAAAAGCTCTGTTTCCAGTGGGATTCTGCTGTGGGAAAGAAAGTTTTCTATTTTAAGCACTCTACCTCCTTCTTTCACTCTGCCAGTGAAAGAAATCTGCAGGGCAAGAAAGACTTCGAGGCCCCTTCCAAGTCTCTCTTGAAAGCTGTCATTTACTCCTGGTAGCTCTCAATGCACCATTAAACTCCAGCTACAAAAGGTGCTCGAGTAGGTGGGGTGAAAACTGCTGCAGGCACCACACAAAATGCAGACTTCTGCATTACTGACACTCCCATTTACTGCCAAAAATAAGTGTGTTGTAGCAGAGCTGCAGGAGACTTCGTGGTACCCCGGCCTTGTCACCAGACACGTGCAGACCAGCAGACCAAAACATCTACAGCCTGATGCCACCACACCCTTTTCCTTCACATTTTTTCTCCATTTGCCCTGTGGAAATCACCCCTCCCCAGCCTTTTTTCCCAATGACAGCTATGTAGCTACAAGGAACTTAAAAAACCTGAGAGAAAAAAAGAAGAGCCCCAAACACACGGGAACAGGCCTAAAACTGTGATGTTCTTAATGTCGTTTGCTTGGCCAACAGCTTATCTACACCGTGATTTTTGGGGGCCCAAAAGTCTTACCCAACAATATTCAGCTAAAGAATCTATCTTGATGTGGATTTCTAACATCCCCTCAATAAAACACTAAAAATGGGCTTAAATAATAAAAATTGGTTGTTGCTTCTACCGTACCTTTGCTGTCTCTGTGGAGGTTGCTGGTGGAGGCTGGTCAGCCTGAGTTGTAGTTACTTTTCCCATGTTATTTGGTTTAGAAGCTGTTGTCACAGTAGGTGTGGTTTGGTTTTTTCCCTGTGTAGAGATAAACTATTATCACTAGATATGGAAGGCTGGCTTTTTTTTTTGAACTGTTTTTTTTAAGTGAAAGACAGAAGAAAAATATCAGAAGAACCTCTAATTAAAAAATTCAAAGTGAGAGAGAGAGAGAGAGAGTAAGAGAGAGAAATTGCACAACTTACATCACTGGGTTCCTTTTGCTTCTCTTCAGACAGCTGTTTATTTTGAGAGTCTGTTGGCTGTCATAAAATAAAAAATTGAGATAATTTACCACTTCCACCACTCAATGCTACGGAACACGATCCACACTAATCCAAACAAGCAGAAGACAAAGATGGTTAACAGGACACTTCTTAGGCTGTCCTGAAGTTTGTGCACAGGTATGTCACTGGTCACACACCAGTTTCACGTGACACAGAAATAGCCAAAAGCTCAGCCTCTTTTTTCAAAGTTAGTAAAAGACCAAAGTGCAGCAACTCTGCAGAGGTGAAAGGTGGGTATTTACCTTTTCTGACTGGGCGTTTTTTTCAGATCCTGCTTTGGTTGTCAGTGCAGACTGAAACATAAACAACATTTATTCAGAGATTAACATGCGTGGTTATTTGCAGAGGATCAGATTATGTAAAGCAGATATCAGACAGGTTCACACTTGTCAGCACATATGCTGTCTAACTACTACACACTAATCTTGCACTACACAACATCCTAACACAGGCTGCCAGTGATTTAAGCGCACTCAAATGTGTGCAAACATCCACACATGGACACACTCATTCCTCACGTGGGGGACTGAGAGGGAAAGAAGGTGTTAAAATATAGTGACTAGTTTGATACCAAGCCCAAACTGCCCCTACCAATTCCTGAAATAATCTCAATGATTATTTAATTAATTATTTTTCACTAATTTATCAATAAAATAATTATAATTGCAAAGCAAGTAATTATAAAAACACACATAGTCCTGATGGAAAAGACATTAATTACTTAGAATCAATACGACATACACGGGGTGGGATATGTTCAGTTAATATCCTTATACTACACTCAGCAGAAATTTTGTGTTTTTCCTCTCCTCTGTAACCTCCTAATGCTCTTATTTTACAACAGAGCTGGACAATCTGGCTAGGATAGCATAACATGACTGCATTTCCAGGGTTTACACCTGAAAATATTCTGCAGCCACACCACAAAATCAATTTCTGTGATTCATTCAGTTGAACTACAGTAAGCAATAAATCAGAACAGTAAGAACTAAAATGGAAAAATTAAAGAATATATGTCTGGTAAGAAGACAAAAACCCAGCCTCCTCACCATATTCTCCTTCCTATTTTTTTTTCTTGCTGCTTCAGCTGCACTTTGAGCAACACAAAAAGAGCCTTTCATCTGCCAAACATTCATTACCATTTAGAATCACCCAGCTTCCGTTTTCTGGCTGACCACACAGAGAAATTTGCTAAGTTTGTTTACATTTTGTTATGCAAGTATTCACACCCTCACGCTGAACTGCAGGCACTTGGCTGGGAAATCCTGAGCACACATTAAATGCAGATGCCTGGGTGTATGCTGGCAAAGGTCTCAAAGCTGTGGACCAGGGTAAAGGACACACCTCCACACACAAGTGGGGAAATACTGATGGAGAGGCAGAACCAAAAATTCCCGAAGTGAGAAAAGGATATTAAATGTAACTATTAAAAAAAAATCTCCTAAGGTCTCAGATTCCCACCCTCTCCCCAGATTCCCTCCTTTGTGTTTTGTCTTGATGCCTAAAACCTGATTAAAGCACAGCAATTCTCAGGTTCAGTCTTGCTTTATATGCTCCCATTTATATGTCCTTATTACAATGATTACTGTTAACTCAAAAACACACCACATTCATTTTTGTACCTGTACACTAACTAATCCTGAAATGAAAGGATAATCCTAAATTTTCCCAGTTTTTAAGATACAGAGACACACCCAATCTTAATTTAACATCTATATCAAAGAGTCAATCAGACATGAGGTGTCCTTCAGAAGCATGATGTAAAAAATGTAACAGAAGTGCAAAGATGAAGTTCAAAATCTACAGAGGTTGAACTTTCTTGCTCTGGGACTACTGCCTGCTCAGGATTCTAAGCACCCTGCTGTCAGAGCACAAATTCAGGTTTTTTTAATCTGCCTTTCAGGAGAAGACTAAACACACCTCATTTTTGCAGGACAACAAAACACGTACTTGCACTTCTGTCCACACCCAACCAATACCTGTACAGAGCATTGAATACAAATTCTCAACCTGTCAAACCAGTCATGAACAACTGCAAGTCTTCATTTTATACTGTAAATATTATTTTACTGAATACTTTATGCACCTTCTCTGTAAGGCATGCATCATTCACTATTCTTTTGCAACATTTAAAATGTGCAGAATTGCCCATACTACAAATTTATGTTTGGCGATGCTGAAGAACAAACAGACCCATATGGGCAAGGATTTGATTCAAGACTTACACACAAAAGCATGCTGAGGCCACAATAAAAATCATGCTTATAAACACCTGTTCATACACAGAGACACATTTCTTTAGATACACTTTTAGCAATTACAAAGTTCAAATCTAATTAAAAAAAGAACAACAACCAAACAAAAAAAATGGGCAAATCAACAATTTTAGCATGAGACTAGACATTCAGAGGAATTGTTCAGACATCTTTTAAACAGTAAGCTGCGAGCAGCCACAGACTGAAGCCATGGCATCAGCTGGTGGCATGCACTGAATTCCTATGGAGAAAAAGACGCTCCACTTCCCTTTCAACTGCCTGCTTCCACCTGCACCATGCCAGGATCTGAGAGGACACGTTTTAAACTGACTCAAAAACAGTCTGGAAATGGAAAATAAACCTTTTCACTGGTTTCCTGGTTCACAGTGCAGTTGCATAAACACATGCAAAAGGAAGGTAGCTGAAGGGGACATGTTTGTGACAGGGGCAGCACCCTGCTTCCTCCAGCTCTGCAAAATCCACAGGGTGCTGGCTCTACACCCTGGTCCTCCAAACTGTCCATCTAACCCCAGGCTTTGCCCACAGAACGAGAAATTCCACATTCCTTCCTCTGCCACAGTGAACGCAGGGCTTTCTCAGAGAGGCACAACGCTGAGGGTTCATCAGAGGCAAAGGATACACACACAGAGAACTGAATGTTAAGGAGGGGTCCAGAGCATGTTCAAGAGCAGTGGCACACTAGAGAGATGTCAGGAAGGAGAAATGAGATGTGGTTAGAGCAGGCAATTGGGAAAGATGTGTTAATTTGCAAGAAATTTAGGACTAGAAATTGAAGTGACTCAGCAACCTTACTTCTTTTCAAAGAAGTCGACTGTCAAAAATGCAAATCATTTGTTTAATCCAGAAGGAAAAAGACATTAATAATGCAACAGATGTAAGAGGAAAACATTAATTATGTTACACATGCAAATGCAGGCCACTGTTTCAAAGGGATTTGTGTCTACCAATCTTACAGTGCTGAAGCATGCCTCCGCTACTCTATTTTTGGCTCATTTACCACATTCTTCTGAGAGTTGTTTTAAATTTCAAGTAGGGAAAGACCATAGCTGTCTGGGTTAGACCATATGGAGAACCACAGCATTAATGAACACGACACAAACGAGTTTGCCCACAAACACAACAGGGAGGAGAAACTGGAGGCTGGCAGATGCTTTCACGTGTGACTAATGATGATGGAGCACAAATGGAAAATTTGTTTAATTGCCACTCAGCTCTTAGGTGTATGTGTGCATGGAGGAAAAGGGTTTTGAAAGGCTGAGGGGAATGGCCAAGTTCAAATGCAGAGATGGAGATGCAGGCCAGAATGACCAGAGAGAAGACAAAAAGGTTGCAGCAAAGAAACCTCCCATTTGATAAATGCCAAAAAAACATCCCTATGAAGGTGACCAAACCTCAGCTCTGACTGTGCCAACATGCTGTAGGTGCTCAAAAGCTGCCAGGCAGGGCCTCCAGGAGTGCCATTTACCTGCAGAGGTGACTCTGCCTGCACCAGAGCACCTGCAGGGACTTCTCTCACCCTGATCCTTCCACCCCTCCTTTACTGGCCTTTACAGAAGGTGTGAGCAGCCCGAGCCTTCACCACCACACAAGTCCCTGCTGGCCTGCTCTGGCATCCAGCTTTTGCTGGTTCTGCTGTTAAGGTTGTGGAAAATGGAAGAGGTGGGGGGAGAACCATTAATCATTTGTTTAAACAACACACATAACTCCTGTTAGGCAATTTGAGGATGACGACTCTCTCCCAACAAGCAAAGGACAGGGCTGATGACACAGCCCTGACACTGAGGAAGCCCCAGCCATAAAACAAGACAGAACAAGCGTGAAGGGCAAAGGCAGGAGAGCTGTCAGACAAAGAAACAAAGGAGATTAACGAGAAAATGCAACTGTACCTACAGAGGAAAGCTGAAGCTCACCCTGGATTTGTGGAGTATGTGAAAAATCATCACCAGGTGAATAACCCTGCAGTTACACTGGAGGGAGCTATACACATGTCACAAAACATGACAGAGCTAAAATTAAACACTGTAATTAGTTTTCTCTTTATTGCTGTCCTAAAAACCTCTGGGTGTTTTCAGTATCACTTTTTCAGATTTTTTTTTTTGCAGAGGAAACTAAGCTACAGAGAAGAAGTATGGGTAAGGTTACTCAGTAGCAAAGTGTTAAAGAGGAAATTCCATGGCTTCATACATGTGTCACGCAAGCATGATTTTCTTCTGAAATTCTTACCCTAGTTTCAGATGGCTTCATAATTTGTGGTTTTGATGCATCCGTAGAAGGAGACTGCTTCTGAGAGAAAAAAAACCAAACAATTTTACTTTTGTTATACATACTTGTATTAAGCAAGCATAAAGAATCTGATTTCACTTGTTATGCAGTTGAAAATAAGGATCAAAATTATTCTTGAAAATTAGTTATTATTGTAGATCTTTTGCCTGACCAGTATTTCTACAATACATACATGTTTTGACAGTCTGATGATGCCCCCAGACCTTCTTTAAACTTCATTTTTTCTCCTCTGACATGTACTGACAGCAAATTTTCCATCAAGTACCAAGACAAACTCAAAGCTCTCACACGGAAGCACATTGCAGGATTCACCCACACTTCCTTTTAAATTTTTTTAATAAAAATTGTGCCTTAGGATTTACTAGTTTGTTACAGAAAATACTTAATACTGAAGTAGCAAACTCAAATATAGTGAAATAAAAAGGAGCAGTTAATATGTAAGCAAAGCATGTGCCCCCAGTGTTCCTACATAACATCTGACCTTTCTGGAACTCCACAAAGGATGTGGTCTGCTCTCCTGGCTTCAGGGCTATCAATCCAAAAACACCTTGGTGTGTTCTATTGTGGCTGTATCAAACTTCAAAGCCCAGAACACTCCAGTTGTCTCATCAATACTTTATAAAGAAGAAATACTACTCCTCTATTCCTGCTTCCTGCTCCTCTGCTTAAAGGTGTATTTTGTACTTTCGCATACACTCAAAGCTGTATTCTGTGATTTGCCATCTCTGTCACAGTAACACATTCAAAGGTCCCATTTAAATTTACAGCACAATTTATCAGTTTTTCTACTTCTTCTCTTCCATTTTTTTACATAGTCTCTGTTTACCATGCTACTTGCTGTATGAAAACACACACACACAGAGCTTGAATGAACAGAAGCCATATTACTACTCTACACCCCAGGGTGGCTTCTTACTTCCACATGGAAAGTCTTTTTAATTTCCCCAACTTTTTGTGGCACAAGCATTTCCCAGCAATAAGAGAAAAGCTGTACAGAATTTAAAAAGCACACTAGGATGATGAAAGCATGGTCTCCTCACTAGCGTAGTTGGTGTCTCACACACCTCAGTGAGAGGTTCTAAATAAATATTATAGAGAATCTGTAGTTGTCACACTGCAGAAAGGTAAACAAATAATATCTGCTTCCCTATACCTACAGATTGACTACTTAATAGATGAGAACTTTGTATGGGTGGAGACACATACAGGAATGTACAGAGCCTCCTACATCACGGCACAGAACAAAAGTTTTTAATAACCTTTCAATGTATTTCCAGTACCACCATCAGATAACCTGCTGGCAACAAAGTTTTTTTCTTAATTTGCTCTTTAACAGTTTTTTCTCTGCTTTTCTTTCTTCTCCAAGAAATTAATCTGAATTCCTTCTGCATGACCAACAAGTAGGTATCTGTTCTACACCTTTGTATTAGTCACCCTAGTCCCTGTCTGTTTAATAATAAAAACATTTATCTGAGCCCTTCTCCCTTCCAGCCCTCAGAAAACTCCTACCAGTCCACTGTCTTAAAGTGCACTGAAAATCTCTTTTTTCCCAAGTCCAAGCACAGCAGCACCACCACCACCACCTGCAGTGATGAGTGACAGCCTCCCAAAACCCCAGCTGCTTCTTTCTGCCCTGTCCAGCTGGAGGGCAGTGACCAGCAGAAGCAAAAAGGTGAAGAATGGAGGTACTCATGGAGGAAGAGGAGCAGCTTGAAAATAGAAAACAGGTCAATGCAGGACTGCTGACCAGTGGCTGTGGAGGACACCAAGCCATCCTCCCTGGGGACACTGGGTTAACTCAGGGGAACAAAGCCCTGACAAGCCAGAAGGGAAAAGCAGGACAGGGGGGAAGAGCACAGGGACCACCATGGAGTGCCTTGCTTCACTTCCCCCACTTCCTGCTCGAGTTCCACAATAAAGACCCACAATTTTCCACTCTCTCCCCCAAAAAAAGCCACTCCAGGGAAGAAGCAGGGTTCTTGTTCTCCCAGCCCTTCAGCCAGTGGGGTCTGCAGCCACGCTGGCTCCCCAGACTGACAGCACCAAGAGGCTGCTGAGCTCCAGCCCCTCTGGCTGGTCTGGTCACCACTGTGCCACCTTATCACCACCAGCCTGGCTCAGGGATCGACCTCTTACCGTGCGTTGCTCTGGTGCTCCCGTCCCCAGGACCCTGCTCTGCCGCCAGCTGTGCCCAGATGTTTGTGCCACAGTGCCACAGAGGGACTGCAGAAGGTGAGAACCAATGCAGGGACGTGTGTCAGGCGTGGAGGTAAATATTAAAGTGCTGCCTGGCAACAAAAGCCTCCTGACGCAGAGCTGCCGTGTGGCTGTGGCACACCCTGCTCGCGCCCCAGAGTCACCAGCCCCAACACCCCCTCACAGGAAGGCTGGGGTGTCAAACAGACAGGGCTTAACCAGACCAGGAGGCTGGGCCAGAGAAAGTCAGATGCTGCTGAGGGAGAGTGGGGTGTTCTCTGAGCTGTCAGGGATCCCTGGAGGACACAGCTGGAGGGGATAGCCAGCACGATCAGTGCTGGTTCCCCTTTTCCTGCAGCTGCACCCCCGTGGGTCCTGCCTGAAACCAGCTGTGAGTTTTGGAGGGTGCTGTGCCAGCTCTGATGCCCTCTGCATGAGGTGCAGGAGGGATTCCAGCCTGGGACATGGATACCACACAGCTCCTGCGTGAGCTGGGAGGCAAATCCACAGCATGATATCCTGGTAGCCCACCAGAAGCTGCTCCCTGCGTGAGACTCCCGAGACCACCACAGCAGGGACTCAACAGACAGGGAGGAGGTTACAGGACAGCATTGATTAAGCAAAGACTAGTCCCTGTTAATTACCCCACCCTGCCAGCAGAGCTGCTGGGTGACCTGCAGGATGGTGTAATTAACAGGGATCAATCAGTCTTTGCACAGGAGCTGACCAGAGGACTTCAGGTGCTCTTGAGTTAGAGGATGGCTTTCCAGACGAAGAGACCTGGGTCTAACTTGGTAAGAGAAGTGAATACCCTTGGAAACTCATTTGTCAAGTTAGCAGGGCAGTATTCAGACTAGGGTTGAAAGAGAACTGTCACAGAGGCCAAGCAGGGGGTTAGTAAAACAAAACAAAACAAAACAAAAAAAACCAAAACAATAAAAAATTGGTTATCTAGTCTCACTATGAGTACCACAGAAATCTGCAAGTAAAACAGAAAGTGTAACAGGAGAAGAAGATAATGGTGACAAAAAAACAAACAAAAAAAATTTAACAGCTCAGAGAACTGGATGCAGTTGGACAAAGAAAACAGCAGGTGAAGAAATCCATGAGCTCTCTTGGTTTCACAGAACTAAAAATCATTGAAACTACCCCAAGTCTAGTGAGAGCTAATGTCAACTAAAATTATAAATTCTGGAAATCCACAAGAAAGATTCATCAGGCTGAGGAAGGTCATTGCCCAACCTCAGAAAGGAGCACAGTGCACCAAGTGGAGACCTTCAAACCCAAAGGAGATGCTGCAAACATTTACCAAGCAACACATACAGAAACGTTCAGATGACAAGAGGATAAATAAGAATCAACACAAATAAAGTAACAAAGCTCCAGAGGAGGACACTCCGTCACTGCAAGTTTTCACTTTACTTGGGGTGACATTTTCTCTAATAAAATGGGGAAATTGGTCTGTAACGCTGGGGTACAATCTTGCTTTCGGACAGCTGAATAAAACAGAGCTCCTGATCTCTGACACTGGTGGTAGGTTGAAGGCAGCAACACAGAAACCCAAAACAACACCAAACCCTTCTAGACAGGCAGCAATACTGACAAAAATATTCAAAGGCCATAATGTCACAGGCTGAGATAGTCCTACCAAAAAAACAACAAGGGAAGAAGAATCTGGGGAAAAGTAATCTGTTGCTGTGACAATGTAAATATAAATGTAAAATATAACTTCCAACCTCTTTGGCTTGAGCTTCTCTAGGTCAAGTGCTAGGACAGTTTTGGCCATCACACTGCAGCAGAGATGAATATTGAAAGATATGAGGACAGGTTTAGGGGGAAAAAAAGAGAAAGTAAGGATCAGGGTCTTAGTGGCAGGAAGGGTAAGTCAACATCTGGTGCTGTACTCCAGCCAAGGGCCCAAGAAAATGGGAAACAAAGAAGAAAGTGACTTAGCCTTTAATGAAGAATCAGGTCTGTGCTCAAAGATCTTCCTTCTGGAGAGAAGAGTCACTCTGAGGCAAAGGCTACCTGGACAAATCCGGCACCTCCAGCTCTATCAGCCTTTTGGGGAGCTTGTATAAATATTTTTAGAGTGATTTAGCTGAACTCAGTCTAGAACAGAGGACTGAAGAACCACCCAAGTTCTCTTCTGGGCTAAGGTGTGACTGAGCTGGGACTGCTTCTCAGGCTTAGAGCTCACACCACCTATGATTTGACAATTACAAACTCACAGGGTGTGTAATGCAAGGGAGAACCTGATCTACGTGACTATGAGTGGCTGCTTCTTTCCATGAATGGTCCTGATACCAAGCTTTAATTAACAGCACTCGTAAGATGTGGGCAGCAAAAGCTCCTCAGAGAACCATTGTGAAAAATAATGGGTTATTTCACTGAAGTGCGAAATACCACTTGAGCCGTAAGGAGGTTAAATCTCTCACTTGCTTTGATGGTGTGTGGCTGGGGCTGTGCAGCCCTCCCATCCCTGGACACGCATGCAGCAAGCAGAAGGTGGGACAGGGATGGCACCAAGGGGGTGTGTGCACACACGTACAAATAAATACATAAATATATAAACATGCATATTTAAAGCTACACAGCATCTCAGACATGCAGGGACTTAGCATGGGAAAAAAGATTTAGCACTAACTCTTCATGTATCTTTTATTGTTACAGTATCTGTAATAGCTGAGTTAAAAAATTACAGCTTTGAGTGCTCTTGTGTCATATTCCATCCCAAGTAATTTTGGAAATATCCCACTATTTTCAACTGCTGCTCTTATATGCAGTTCTGCTACTATATTTCTAAGAAAAACAACAGCTTTTTAAGAGAAAGATACTACCCACAACAACCAAGAAAATACTCTTCTCAAGATTTCAAGCTCTCAGTTAATTTTGTGGAGGCTTAGTATTAAGCACCCAATGAAATGGAAGAGCAGTATGGAGGTTTCTAGTTAGTACCTGTGTATTACTCAGCCCCTGGTGTATTTGTGCTGTCCTGCTGTGACTGGTTTCTCTGCAGAAGTGATGAGAACCATTTCCAAACGAATTACACTGCAGTTTCTGATGGCTGACTTTGCCCACGTGTAAGTCCCCTTTCATTTCTAAAGCCCATTGTCATCACTGAATCTCACCAACACTGCGTGTTACAAACAAAGCCTCCTGTCCCTGACAGCCACTGAGGGCAGGAGCAGGGGCAGGAAATCCTTGAAGGACAATTCCAGTTACTTTGTGTAGCTATATTCTAATCCAATCTAAAACTCTTTGCCAAAGTTATTATTTTGGCTAGTTTTTAAAATTCGTGCTACTGCAGTTCAGTTCATCGATATACCTGATTTTAAATACCTATCTTTGAAAAAAAAAATCCAACAAGAAGAAACTCTGTCTCTAGAGATGCTTCCTTATGCTTTTAGCATTCATAAACTCAGCTGGAGTGAATATAACTGAAGAATATGTACAATCTGTTACTATCAATATAATTCAACTTTCTGCAGCTACTGTTGTGGAAAAGAATAACCCCCAAAATTTCATTATTCTGCCATTTTCTCACCATGCAGAATGAGCATTTGCAGCAATTATTAATCTATACCTAGAAGCAAGATCAACCACTATCTAGAGATGGTAGAAGACACAGAGGAAATACAGCCATTTCCTCGTGAAACAAAAACATGACCATTTTTTTAAGAAACTGGTTGGAACCAGGAGACTGAGATGCTGATTAGCTTGTAAAGACTGTTTTACAGCCTCAGGTGCTGCAAAATTTATTGATGATCATGGAACATTGAGCCAGACAACTTCCATTACACAGACCCACTCTTACTGGTTTCTTCTACTTTGAATATTAGAATAAAATTTCTGTCATTCTGGCAGACAGATGAAGGTCTTCAATACTTCACTACTGAATTTTATGCATCAGCTAAAGCTGGTTAACCACACTACTCCATTTAACACACCAGGCTTTTAAGCACTGTTTTTAGAGACAACCTACTTGCATTTGAATTTGGTCACACTAAACAAAATGTCATCAAGCAAATCAGTAAGATCAGTATTAGATTTACCACACTATAGAACAAGGCTTCACACCTCCTAGAAACTGCCAAACCTCCTTTAGGTGAGATGTCTTTTTTAAGATGTCTGGACTGCAGCAACCTAATTCAAGTCAAAGGCTTAATACTGGCATGTTTGTTTTTCTGTATTTTAGCAACTGTTAAGACTGAAACAGCTTTATGTTGGAAAAAAACCACAACTGAGGCCAGTGAGTGACAATTCATTTTGTACTATTTGACTCTAACTTCCAATACCTCAGTTTATGCTCACTTATATGCAGGAGGTTAGGACTGTGCAAAAAACATGTAAGTATCCCACAGCTGATGGCAAGAAGCACTGTGCTTGTTTGCTTCTTCTGGAAGCAGAGGGAAAGAATTTGCTAGTTGATCACAGGTTATGAACAGTATCTATACAGCAAGAACTTTACATACTTACAGTTCAGTTTGTGGCCATGAGGAATTACTTGGACTCCAGTATGCAGCTTGGCTCGCTGCTTTAAAAGGTTTACTATATACAAAGGCAATTTCTATTTAATGTCCTTCCATGATATTGGAAGTGATGTAGAAACACAATCAATGTATTCCAAGCAGGGTAACAGACTTCATTGGCTGCCTTCACATTCTGTGTGTCTGCAAACAGACCACTTCAGTATCACAGGCTGCACAACCCTCGTTTCTTTTAAATTAATCAACAACCAGCTTTAAACTCCCCATTCTCATTTCTCCTTAAAGTGCGCTCTTCAATTACCTCCTCTTGGAAACTTCCTGTTTCTGTGACAATAAATTCTACAAGCTGGCACGCGCTGAAATTTCACTTTCATACAGTCACATTCAGATATTAGAAGCAGTGCCCCAGTCCTGTCAAGCCTCTTCTCAGGTTCCCACTCTGCACAAGAGAGGATTTCAGTAATGTATGAGCCGGTCACTGCAGATGAGCTCTCCTGCTTTTGTGGGCAGCTCAAAAATCCTCTTTTCAGTTTCACCTCATGTGAGCATTCAGCATTTGGCTGTAACTTCTCCAGCCAACCATTTCCATTTTCTGCATGCTGTTTCAAACACCAGAACATTCCACAGTTATCTGCAGCAGCAAACTGCAGGCTGACAAATAAACACCAGGAAAACAGGAGATTAGGTGCCAGCCACATGCCACGCGGCGCTGCTGAGCTCAGCCAGGGTTTGTATCACTTGGTCTGCAGTGTCACACAACACCCAGCTCTGCAGGGCTGGGATGCAAAGGGGGAATCACAAACAGAACTAGGGAGTCACAAGCAGAACCAGTGTTCTCCAAAGGGGGGGTTAAAAAGACCCTAAAGTTACGAAAAAGACTGCTTCATCTTGAGGCTAAAGGTCTCTGCAGTTACGAACTCGATTACTTCTACTGCAACAATCAAGCCAGGCAATACCCTATGTGAGAGCAGCACTCAGAATTGGGAATTTGTTTTCCACCCCCAGAATGCAGAGAAAATAAAATATTATTCCTGGAGATCTGTATGAAGTGACACACATATGGCTCCCAAAATGAATGGAGTACACAGGAGAATAAACAAAAACCACCAAATCAAGGAATCTTAATAGCACTTAGCTGTTAAAATGTCATCTAAGGGCAACATTGCATAACCAGGGGTGGTGGTGGTGGTGTTGCTGGACTTTGTTCCTTGATCATTTTAGAAAATATCAACATTCTTTTATTATTCCCATTTAAAAAGAGGCAGATTGGGGCCCTTCTTGCTTCAGCATTGGCTTCAACTCAAAATCACTTCAGAAGGGCCTTCAGCATCCTCTAGAGGAACACCTGCATTATAGTTCAATTAAAAAACAGGTAGTCTCCACTTTGGTAAGGTTTTGTCCTCCCTCACAGAAGTCTTCCCTCCTGGGAATGAAAAAATGTTCATTTTCAAGTTGGTTCCAGGACTTGTACTGAGCATGGCAGGGATAGACCTGACTTCTTCCATAAAACCAACAGGGCTTCTGAGCTTTAAGGAGCTCCCAAGGAGTGTTGAAGGCCATCACCCTCTCCCTTCTCCCTGCCAGGTTCTCCCTTTGGCAAAGAGACTCTGGACAAACCCCCAAAGTGTTAAGGAGCAGAGCCACCCTCCTCTCAGGGAAACAAAGGGCAGAAAGGGACAGTGGACAGGCTGGAGACCAACTCAGTGAAAAAACAGTTCCTTTGCTTTCTGGAGACAGAGGCTTCTCCTCTACTTCCACTTTCAGTCCTCCAGGAGCCACCAGGGCAGCACAGCTTTGCCCAGAATTCAAACTGGGAGTGTCTCCCTAAGGTGCAAAGCTCTACAACCAGAGCCACAAGGAAAAACTGGTCATGGAGCTCATTTCTGCAGCTCCAAGATCAGAAAATGGATTTTCTGCAGGCTCCACATACCCTAGGTATCTACCCAGTCAAAGGAAACAAACATAAAAAAAACAAATCCAAAATCCAAAAAAAATAAAAACTCAAACCAAAAAAGCACTGTTTTATATGAAAGATCAAGTGTAACAAACATTAGCCTAGAAAAGAGAGTGTCTAATGCAGAAGAAGCTATTAGTATACGTTTAGATGTAAATCTAAAAAAATACAACATTGAGGAAACTAGTTACCAAAAAGAAAAAAAAAAAAAAAAGATCAAGAGCTCAGCAGAGGTGTCTGCAATGTTTAAAAATTCCGGGCTATTTCATGCACTACTTTCACTTTTTTCCAAAGGAGAGACAATACTACCAACAATAATCAAACAGTGGCATAGCTTCAGCAATAACTACTTACCTACCTAATATTCAGTACTACATGAAGAATACAATTTACTGAAAAGTATTTTTTTCCCAGATATTTTAGCATGTTTTAGGTCATATATTTTTAAGTGCAATAAACTACTGATACCTGAACAAGAAGTTCGAACAAGAAGTTGCTCTTGCAGATCCCCACACCCTGACTATGCAATAGTCTGTACAGGCATATAGACTCTGCATTTGTATGCCAAAAAAAAGTCACACAGGTCTTGGAAGCCAGAACAATGTGGGCTGTGAAGCAAGGAAAAAATACCAACCTCGCCCCAAAACAAAAATATAAATACAGAACAACTTAGACACTGCCTTTATAGCTTGCTCTTCCTTGTCCCGCTCTTCTCCAAACTGCCATGTCACGTGGGGTCTGAAAAGGCTGTTTCCAGTATGTTGAAATAAATTTAAAAGCTTATTAACTACACAGCGTTCTGGAATGCCTCAAGCCTGCTGACAGGGGAGTCACGCCAGAAAGCCCTGGAGCTGGCAGCTCATGGAGCTATGCAGCCCACAAAATTCCCAGAGGAGGGGGAGAAAGGGGAGAAAACAAAACAAAAAGAAAAGGAGCTACAACATGAACACAAACAAGCCTCAAGCAGAGGCAGCAGGAAAGCAAAGCAGGAATTGCTACCTCACTTGGTGGACGTGTGGCTCCCGTTTCCCGCGGGGACGCCGGGACACGGCTGCTCCTGGCCTCGGCGCTGGGGCTGTGGCTGCTGGGGCTGGGGCTGTGGCTTCCGGGAGCCGCTGGCCAAGCCAAGCCCTCGCTGCTGAGACACACAATCCCCACCCAGCGGCACGGGGAGGGCACCCAGACCAGCAGGTTCGGGCTCCCACACTGAACAAAGCCCTCCTACCCCTTCTGGGGTCGCTTCTGGAGCTGGCCAGACCAGGGTTGCCCAGCAGGGACAGCTGTCACTGAGCTGGCACTGAGAGCCACACAGCAAAAGCAAGGGGTGAAGCTAAATTCAGCACCCAAAAAGCAGTGTTTGCCTTCCACCTTTTGATTTCTGAACACCAGATCCAAGGGAAGGAACCTGTTCATTTCCCCTCAGCGGAGTAATAGCCCTATTATAAGTTTACAGTCCTTCAATTTGGACTGATTACCCAGACTCTCTGAGTAGCTGGATGTTACTAATTTGAATTAATTGAGATGGTTTATACCAGTTAAGGCCTAAACTTGACTGACCAGGGCTGTTTTTAAGCATAACAAATCCAAATGATCTGTATTAGTTTAGAAAGTAACAGGTGCTTCTTGAAATACCAATAGTGATCTGCTCTTGAATTTCTTTCTGCCATATAATCGAATTTTTAATACCTGCAGTAGTATGGGAGAGTTTGTTTGTTTGTTTTTTTGAAGAAAAAGCCCCTGTGCCACCAACAAAACCTTCAGCCACTTTTTCATAATGGCCATTGTATTGCCCTTTATCTTGAGGGAACAATACGAAATAAGTCAGCCCTGGAAGGGAATTAGAAAGGGAAAAACATCTGCAGACTGATGAAGAAAATATCCCATTTCAGAGTGAAGTATAGAATTTTTTGTTTTGGTGAAAGGATTGTGCTATTTTGACCACTACACAGCTTTACAAGTTGCAAATCTTGTATCTTTACACAAAGCCAGCTCTTCCACACATGAGGCACCTGCTGTGCTAAAGCAGCTAGCTTCCAACTTTTAATGTTTAGGTCTATTTTTAGCATGCCCCTGCCACCAAGAAAGCCAGCACTGTTCTCCACACAGGCACAGTCCTCCTGATTTTCATGTGCTGCCAACAGCTCTGAGGGCAACTTCCAGGGACAGCCCCATGATTTGCCACAGTCCTGCTGCAAAACACCTACAAATTGTGAATCTGTGTCATGACACACACCGGCCGCAGGGAGAACATGGAAGAGAAGTCCTCAGATAATCTGAATTGTTATTTTTTCTGAATAACCCCAGATTTTAGAGATAGCCTTTGCAACCTTCACAATATGACAGGGAACATAAAAATATATTCATGCATTTCTGTGGACATTCCCAGCCAATCCTGTGACTTCAGATGCCTTTTACTCATAAATTTCTTCCTTTACAATAAGATGCCTCTGCAAAGCTCACAAAATAAAAATTCAGTGACAGTTAATAAGGTGTGTAGCAGAAAAAAACACTGACAGTAGGTGTCACCTTTGATGCTAATCTAGATAAATTTGCCTGCTGCAAAAATAGTAGGGATTTCACTCAAAGATGTTTAGCAACTGCTCTTCTTTTTCCTTATTTTCCTGTTTGTTGCAGGAGAAAGCAGGGAGAATGCCCCATTAAAACAATGTTAATTTGTGTGCCAGCTAAAAGTAATTAACCTTAAATTTCTTAAATCATCAAGGTCAAGAAGCTTTCTCTGAAAATCTGAAATAAAAATAATTCTTACTGCTTTTCCACTGTTGTTGTGCTCTCCCAGCACTGCTTCAATAGTCCATGAAAATAATACAGACAAAAATTCTCATTTCTCTAAGCTATAGCTGCCAGCCAGAAAAAGAAAGTAATTACTCATTAAGAGCAGTGAAAAAAAATCTGCTACATAAAAAGCAGCAAAACTTCATCTGTTATCAACAGAAATACCAGATAAGAACACAAAGATCCAGGAAAGGTGGCTGGATCCAGCTGTGTTCAAGTATTAGTGCCTTCTATTAATAGGCACGATTGAACACTGAGGTGGAAATTGGCTTTCCTGATGGCTGGGGAACTGGCTAAATCTTCATTAAAGGCTGTAAAAGGAAACACAGCAGCACTGGCAGGAGACCTTCTGCAGAGGAAGGAGGTTAGTTCAGTTTTTCCTCCCCTCTGCTGCCTGCTAATCCTGGCAGCCGTGACCTGGTTTGTGCACCTTGGCAGTTGATGTGTACATGGCAGAGGCTGCTCTTAGGCAACCCAGCAAACACTCCTGAACCTCCCTTTTTCACTCCATTTGCCTGGCAAGCCAGGTGCTCACTGAAATCCCCCGTGGAAACCAGCAGCCAAACAGGACTCCTCCATCAAGAAGGAAAGGAAGGCTCCTCACAGAAACAAAGGAGTCAGAACATCTGTTCCAGTGAAGCCTCTCTAAATTATTCATTTGGATTTGAGTCATACAAAAACTGGGCACATCCAGGTTCCTGGCTGAGCCTCCTCAGTGCCCTTAGTGCAGAGGAGGAGGCAAGAGAGGCAGCAAGTCTTGCACCACAGACAATCAGGCAGCCAATTAACACCCCGGTAAGAACACACCAGCAGAGGCAGTGAGCCAACACTGGCTGCAATTCCAGGAACTCAAGCGTGACACAACAGAGAGCACAGGGGTAAAATGATGGCATGGAGAACTGCATTTCTGAGGGACAGTGCAACGAAAACAAAGCCAGGCAGCTCTCCCTAGGACAATCAGACTGCCCACACGCTTGGGCGTGACACAATGACAATCCTTCACCACACACAAGCTCCTGCATCTGAAAGCCAGAAACCCCAGACAGAACAAGCCATCAGTTGTTATTATTACTTACTGGCTGAAGGAAAAATTATTCAGGCCTGATCTGGAGGCAGCAAATCCCCTCTTGGCTCTTCAGTTTAATTAATTTCACTATAACGTAGGAATAGGTTAAAAAAAACAAACAGCATGAGCTGGAGCAACTTTACTATCCCACCTCCCTTGCCTCTGGTAAGGATTTTGAAATTTATCTAGGATAAGTAGTGACAAGTATTACTGACCAACAGAATTGTTAAAGCTACATCAGGGGAAAATAAATAATGGAAGAAACAGCAGTCCCAAATTGTCCAAAAACTGATGGAGTACTTCTGATTGCACTAAAAGATTTTAATCTGGTTTTGCAGGAAAACAGAAAAGGTTATCTTGCCATTTCAAGAAATACTTCCCTTCCTGTAGAATTCCTGGTTTAAAAAAAAAAAACACAGCAAAATTTTTGTTTTCCATAGATATTTTTAGAGACAAAAATAAAGGCAAAAAAGAAAACAGCCAGACAAATGGCTTGAAAAAAGGTATGGGTGGCAAAACAACAATGAATCTCTGAGTTTTCCTCTATTTTAAATAAAACTAGAAGAGGACAGGAGAGTGTTGAGAGTAAAAGTTACAATTAACAATTGTTACAAGTTAACAATTAATTTAGCCTAAGTGAAAAAACGTGGAAATGGCTGAGTGGGAACTTAAAAGGCTGAACTTAAATTAGCTATTGATTAAAAGTCAATATTAGATAGTATGAGGTAAGTATTTTCACAGTACATAATCTTTACCACTAAATATGTTGGAATGTCACAGAAACTGGAAAAACACCAAGTACCAGTAAAATACACAACCTAAGCTGCCATAACGTAATACATAGCAATTCCTGGCAATTCCAATGCACTGTTTTCATGACAATACCTTCCAGTTCTTAGGCTTAATAGCATGTATGAACTGTGCCTTCCACACTTAAAGGTTCCTTCTACTTATCATAGAAAGAACACACACTGAATAAAAAAAAGACTTAGAGATGTGTTAATCAGTACATCAGATGTAAGCATCCCTGGGACGATGCAGCTGGTGACTGGTATGGGCTACAGAACTACATCCAGGTTGACCAAGAGGAGAAAAACCCAGGCAAAGTGTAAGGAATAGAAAAAAAAGCCAAAAAAAAGAAGAAAAAAAAAAGCTGGGCTCTCTTTAGTGACAGACAGAAACATTGAAAGAAAGGGACAACAGGATTTATATCTTTGTCTTCTCCCCCACTGACTAAAAAGGAAAAATAAATTACTTAGGAAGCATGCAGATACCTTTAGGAGTATTATTTTACAAAAGCACCAATTAGGAAAAGAAAAAATCCCATCCAAAAGCAGAAACACTTCCTGCTGTTAGGATACTTCAAACAATGGGATCTCTCCAGACATGGAACACTGTGGTGGATCAGCGGACCCCTCTCTGCTTGACTTAGGAGCAGCCAGCCTCAAATCTTGGGTGTGAACTGAGGAGCTGGGAAGCCCCTGGCTTCCCTGGGAGTGAAGGTGGGTTGAGAAGTATGTCAAAAGGTGCTTCTGAAACCCAGAATTTCAAGGTAACCGAAGTACAGAACATGGTACCAGAACTAAACAAAGACATCAGTCTTATCTCCACAACTGACTAGCAGCCAACCGCCTCATTCTTGAATAATGCCATCAAAATGGGACCAATCTGATTTCTCCCTGAACTCCAGCTGGAATTAAACTTGACTTTCAAACTTCACTAAATTCCATCAAAAATATTTATTTACCTCAATGAAACATACTGCTGCTTCTCTTTTGAGTGATCTGACTCACCAATGACAATTACACACCCAACAGTGGCTACCAGGTACAGCACCAGCAAGAGCACTTTCAACACCCTCTTTCAGTATCCTGCAAGACCTGAGCACCCTGTTTCCCGTCAGAGAGTATCACCTGCACTCCTTTGCAACTCAGCTTTAAAATGCTTCTTGAATGATCAGCTGAACTGCTCCGGGGGCAATGAAAGCAAAGACAACCTGCCAGTGCTTCAAACTCACCAAGTAAAAGAACCCAAAACATACCAACACCTCAAGGTGAAAAAAAAAACCACAGTCCCCCAAAAGTCAAATGAAGGTTGCCACTGATATCAACAGGGCCAGAATTCTTTAAAATAACTGGGAGACTAACAAAGAACATGTGAAATAAATGTTACCATTTATTGCCTCACGATGTCAACACTGGCATTCTGCTGACTTGTGCTCCCCCTTTCATTCTAACTCATTACAATTTCTAGCAAGTCATGAAGAGCTCCCTTGTGGTGTTGAATGTTGGCAAACAAATAATTTTCTGTCCCACTGCAGGGGATGGAGTCACACCACATCCTCTTCACTTGTAAAAAAAATCATTTCCTTAAGAACACATTACCTTAGCAGCAGCAGCTGCTCCACTCGTCTCTGTTTTGGGGGGCTGGCACTTAGCACTTGCTTGTTTCTTCTAGAAAATAAAAAGACATAATAAAGGTCAGAAATGTTGATGAAGAAAAAAAAGCCAAGTAAAACTGTAAAACAAACAAAAAAACCCCAACCAAACCCAAAGTATTAAAAAAAATAAAAAGCACACTTAAAAACATCCACTAGAACATTTTTGCAAGGCAAGTCATCAAAAAATGGATTCTGCTATGTAACTTTAATTCACACAGGCGTATTTCAGAGCCCAGAAATGTGCACACCCAGAACAGCCTGAGTTCTCTTGCAGTGTTTTATGGACGATCTATAAATCTGTGCTATTTCCTGTGGCACAGTGACTCCATTTTACATTAACAGTTAAAGCAACAGTAACTAAATAAAAAATATCATGAAAATAAAGCGGGCAAGCTATTTCTGTTCAGATAGAATGTGAATAACTACCCAGAAGGTAACATTCTCAGGCAAGGAAGTAAAGATACAAAGTTAAGGGCAGAATTATGGTTTTTCTAAGAAGCACAAGTCAAAGATTTCACATTTCAACTGCTCTCCACAAGCAGGGCAGGCTGCAGAAGGACCAGAGATTCAACCAGCAAACTCAGAAGCACTGACTTTGAATAGATCTGTAACAACCTGGGAGATCTAGAGACCTCTGACATTGAGATAATTCCACCTCCTCTTTCTGATTTAGCTTGAAAACCCGGTGATCACCTGGAGCAAAGATGCACATTCAACAGTCACCTCCAGAGATGGGGCAGTGGGCCATGTACACAAGATCAACACATTCAAAATATGGCCCAAATCTGGTACCAGCTGAAACCAAGAGGGGTCTTACATCAAGGATCACACTGGAAACAATGACATCCCAGTAAGACTCCACAGGATTGTGCAAAACCCAAGGCTAACAGTGATTTTTGCCTGTTAAAAGGATGTTAGGGGTGTTGCAGCCTGGGAGCCTCCTGCACAGCTACTGAGGTCCAGTGCTGCTGCCCATTACAGGAGCCCAGAACCTGGGGTCTCTGCCCAGGCTGAGGGATGTGGTTAGAGGTAAAAGCAGCAGCAAAGCCAGGAGACACCCCAAACACACCCCAGAGACACAAAGGACCCTCATCACAGCCCCCCTCTATCATGCGTCAGTCAGGTTTGTCGCGATATTTTCTCCTCTGACCACACATTCCTAAGGGAGCAGACAAACTCTTCAACTCTGGTTACAATGAACATTTTTAAATCCCTTAAGAAGGAAGCAGTGTTCCAGCTGAGGTGGTAATGACCCTGGAGGCAGGTGATGGAGGTGTGATGCATTACAATTTTGCAGAGACACTACCGAGATGCAGAACACCTTGGGCTTTGTCTTTGACACAGTGCACTGAAGACTCTGCAATAGGCATTATCCACAAATCCTTCAACTTTTAATAAAGCTGTCCAAGTAGCTTAAAATCTGAAGTGCTAGCCTCCCCTTTCCAAAGAGAAAAGGAAATAAAAAGAAGTCACCATAAAAGAATCACAAAAAAAAAAAAATAAAAGAGCAAAACTCTGAAGAGCAATCAGTATTGTGGGCACACCTTCAGCACCACAGATCTCGACTGCCACCTCATGCTCAGCCTTTGGCTCAGGGTTTATGGTGTTCAGGATTCACCTTTGATACCAAAGACTATGTCTAACAGAACTGCGATGCTCTGAAAATATCATAGAATCACAGAATTCCACAAATCCATAAAGTACTGTTTTAGAGAGGGGAGTCTTTGTGACATCTACCAACATACTCAAAAATTTCAGGCACAAGGGTAGCTTTCCCCACCCCCCAAGAAGTCTGAGCTACAAAAAGCACCAAAAAACCAAACCAAACAAAACCAAAGTAACAATTAAAAAAGCCAAAACAACACAAACAAAAAAAAACCCTGAAACAAAACAAATCCAAACCCCCCAAATTAAAACACAAAGAAACCCCCAAAATCAAAAAACCCAAACCAAAAAACAGACCAAAAACCAGAAACAAAAAACCCTATGCCCCAAAAACTCCCCAAAAACCAAGAAAAAAACAATGCCCCTCCAAAAATCAACAAAACAAAAAAAGTCTCCCTCCAAAAACAGAACCAGCTAACAGGGTGAAATAAATTCCCATTCAGAGTATGAACTTATGCTAATCAACTAAACAGAATAAAGAAAAAAAATGTCCATGCAAATATTTTTTTGGTGGTAAGCNATCCACAAATCCTTCAACTTTTAATAAAGCTGTCCAAGTAGCTTAAAATCTGAAGTGCTAGCCTCCCCTTTCCAAAGAGAAAAGGAAATAAAAAGAAGTCACCATAAAAGAATCACAAAAAAAAAAAAATAAAAGAGCAAAACTCTGAAGAGCAATCAGTATTGTGGGCACACCTTCAGCACCACAGATCTCGACTGCCACCTCATGCTCAGCCTTTGGCTCAGGGTTTATGGTGTTCAGGATTCACCTTTGATACCAAAGACTATGTCTAACAGAACTGCGATGCTCTGAAAATATCATAGAATCACAGAATTCCACAAATCCATAAAGTACTGTTTTAGAGAGGGGAGTCTTTGTGACATCTACCAACATACTCAAAAATTTCAGGCACAAGGGTAGCTTTCCCCACCCCCCAAGAAGTCTGAGCTACAAAAAGCACCAAAAAACCAAACCAAACAAAACCAAAGTAACAATTAAAAAAGCCAAAACAACACAAACAAAAAAAAACCC